>WEKX01011793.1:0-43647 GCA_013390025.1 Pitta sordida
CTGGAAATTGGCAAATGTGACACCCATGATCCTTATCAAAATTTAAGGCATTTTGTATGCTTTGCCATAAACTGCTCCTCTCCTTCCCATGTGTTTTTTGTTCTAATAGTTTTCTCACACTGAATTAGAAGATAGAATTAGAGGTGGATTAGTGTGGATAAAAAGTGCCATGAGTACCATTACACTTCCTCTAACATACATGTGAATATGCACCTGTAGCAGGATATAATAGTCCAGAAGAAAGAACCTCCTGATAGAAGCCTTCTACAAAATCTCTGTCTCTTTGAGTGAAGCCTGTAGATGCTTTTTGACTCTTCTGCCATTGACTCTGCCAAGGCTCTATACATGTATGTAGGAGACATCGGTCTTAAAGAAAACTATACCTGACAGATATGACTAAAGGGTACAGCTCTTCACCAGAACAAACATTCAAAGCTGTGTTTATTTAGAAAGAAAAAGAAAAATTTAGGACATACAAAAAACTGTATGAATTGAAAGACATGAAAGCTGCTCTCGTTCTGAAATTTCACTGCAATCAAATAGTTTATAGGGAAAATATGTGAATGTATGCTTATTTTAAGCCCATTTGAGAACACAGTCTGCTGTTGGACCCACTACGAAGAACCTCTATTTTTGTATGTGGCAATGCTTGTATACATAAGAACTAAATTTCAATCAATTTACTTCTGAGGGAAAAAATGTGAAGGACTATCAATCCAAAAAACATTGAAAATTGAAGTACTGTCAAAGTTGGTCAATTTTTGGGAAAAGCAACTTTTAAGAAGGTCCTCTAAAATACCTTATTTGATCTCCTTGCATGTTTTTCCACTGATTTGTTTGCAGTCTTCTCTCCTAAATAAGTATTTGGTTTTCTGGATAGCAATTCAGAAATTAACTACTCCTTCTTGCCTTCTTTCTTTTATGCTTTAATTATTTCTTCTGATCCTTTACATAATTTCCTGGTCTTGCAGTTGGCAATATACCGGTGTTTCTTGCTGTTGCATTTCATTGTCTATTCTGTAATGCTCCTTTTTGAAATAAATTCTCTAACATTCTCTTTCTAATGAACACAACAGGGTCCTCACCAGCTTTTCTTGTAATCTTATGTTTTCTGTCACTCCGTCAGAGATGAACTTGCTTCAGTCCTTCTCTTTGAAAGCTTGTTCAAAGCTTGTGAGCTTTGTACCATCCTATAGAGTTCCAGTGTAAAATTACTTTCTACATTCTCTTGCCCACACTATCTTGGTCTTATGAGAAATCAAAATAATTTGTCTCTGCTTTTGCAGCTATATCTGTTTTGAACTAATACTTTTTTTGTGAGTTTTGGAGTTTTTTCCCCCGATTTTGCTGGTGATTGCTAATATTACTCCACGGAGTTGCCTATGTATATCCATATCTTGACAAGGTTATTTGAATGCTTAGAGATGAGCTGACACATTGGCTCCTGACTGAATCCAGAATTCAAAGAGTATAATTTTCTAGGGGGCTTCTGCTGAACTGCAGTTATTGCATTTACTCTTGCCATGTATCTCTGCTTTCTGGATAGTCATCTGTCCCCGCTGCATGCCCTTTGTATTCTCTTAAATATTGTCATTATCACTCTGAGTACCTAGAGTTTACTGAGTGAAACTTAAGTGTTTCAAGCCATTTGTCCAGATATGTGGTCCCTAAAGAAATCTATAGAGGGACAAAGTGCCTTGGATCAGCTAGTCTACAGCTCTCTGTCTAAGCATAGTGTTTCTTCATATAACTCACACAATGACTGCTACAGCAAAGCTGTGCTAGCCAAACTAGATAAGACTCACTTAACTGTTTTCTGTGGCAAGTTTTATATCCAGTATGTGCATAATGACCTAATTTAAGGTACCGGATATTCAGTGTTTTTTTTAGGGAGGCATGCAATATTCTCTGCTAACATGTGCTGCACAGTGACTGCTCTTCATCAAGCTTTATGTGACACAATTTGACTCTCTTCTCAGCAGCAGTAAGCTTGTATATTCAAATTTGCCTGAGACTCGGGGGCCTCTCACTTTGTTAGATTTTCTGATATTCATTAGTGCCAACTGAACAGTGCCACCGAAAAACCTTGCCAGGCCCTCTGCAGAATGTCAAATAATAGAAAAATCCCTGAATTGTTTCCAGAAAGTCCTAGAACCCAATGAGAGCAGGATAGTGAGAAAATAATGTCAAGTTTCTATACAAGCTGAGACAAGACGATAATATATAGTATATGTAGTGCAGTACATTAAGAAAGTAATTTTTACTTTCTCTATTTCCAGTCTTTCCAACTAATGGCATTAAGCCACACTTGATTTTTGAATGTGCATTTCTGAACTAAGAGGAACATCTGGCATTCCCAAAATATTTTTCACCATTTCATGTGTATTCATAATGTTTTTCTCAAATCATTTTGATTTTAAAAGGATTTTAATATGGTCTAGTTCTAAAAAAAATTAAGAATAAATCAAAATATGTAGTAGGGATTAATACAAATATATATTAGAAGAGCAAAGAAATCACTGACACAAGACTAATCATCATTTAGATTATCAGTAGAAGATGATTAAAAAAACAAAGGATTGTATGACAAGTTATGTTGATGCCATATTTGTGTAGCCAAATGTTTCAGCTTTATAAATGAAAAAGCCTAAGCAGCTTACAGTGAGACAAAGTAATCACTCAAATTACAAATTTAAGAATTTCAAATTACATACTTCATCAAGTTGATTCTATTGTAACTTAAAATACATAGGGAATGATTCACTCTAGTTGAAAACCAGCATGTAATATTTCAGCCATTATAAAATTGCTACTTGGCTTTACAAAAGTGTTAACGCTATTAAACCATCTCTTTTTAGGATGAATGCTCCAAACTGTTTATAATCCAACAGCTAGGAAGAACATTTTCTTATATTTGAATAGAGATTTATGTGGGGTATTTTTTTTCATTTATATGAAAGTAAAGAGAGTTGATCTCTCTGACTGTGTGCTCTTCCTCTAATAATTAGATATTTTTGATTAAGAACTAAATCCTCCAAACACTTAGTAAAAAGTAAAGTATTTGCTATTCTTATTGTTATGTTGTCAGTGGGAGATTTTCGACTGTTAAGACTGAATAGTAATCTTGGGCAGGCTGTATGCCTAAAATTAGGATTTTTTTTTTTTCTAATATTATGGCAAAAAATAGAGTGATGTAGATTCTACCTTTGTCATCTCATTAAAGAACAGTGCTTGGACTGATAATCAGAATCCTTTTCCCGCTCTTTCTGTTTGGGAACTTAAAGAAATTTCAGGTGAATGTGAGAGTGAATTTCTTCTTTTTGAAGAGTTCCTTTGACTGTCTGGTTTGTGTTCAACTTCTTTGTCAATGGTATTGATGAGTGCACTTGTACTTAGTTTTGGTGCATATTTCTGCTTCTATCCCTTGACTACTTTTAATTGCTTTACTAGCTGTGCTGCTGTATCTTACCCCAAAATAGTATGTATTAAAATATAAATGTAGTAAATCTAAGCCTTTTTTTTTTCCTTAGATTTTTAGTAAAATCCACCCACAATATTTTAATCAATATTTTCTCACTTCTCTGTTTTAGTTTTTTCAGGGAGGACACTGTGTATCTGAAGTGTTGATATCTGTAATCTGTTTCTTTGCTTTGTCTAGCAGTAAATTACAATATTGACATTAGTGTGATATCCTGAATGCCTTAACAGTTAGTTCTATTCTGGTTTAATTACAATACCACAAACTTTATTCATTTCAATATTAATTTATGTTAATGATATTGACTATTATATTCCTCTTGAGGTCTGTGGTGAATGAATAAGCATTGAGGAAAATGAAGGGGACTTTTGTTTGCTCTTTTTATTTTTTTTCAGTACCATCTAGGAATATTTAAATACTAATTGATTCTATTAATGTCTTTGTTTTTCTTCAAAATTCTAGTGAAATAAAATCTGTATTTAATTTCCAATAAATTAAAACATAAAAATAAGAAAACATTAAAAACTGAAACAAATATATACCTTTGTACATCTTTCTCTGCCGTATCAATGAACAAATTAAAAATGCAATCCAAAGTCTGACTCAGAAAATATGTCATGTTTCTATTGCTATGTCTCAGGTGATGGAAACAAAATTTACAGATGTGGATTTTCAGCTGAGAGGTAATCTGGGGCAAAAATATTAGAACCAAATTCTGGTAAAGGTGCCAACTGGAAATGAAGTAAGAGGAACAAAATATTATTCCGTATTTTAGAAGTAAAGTTGTCATGAAGTACAGGATCTTCTTGACATCTTTTGCAGACTTCTGTTATATAGCTTCTATCAGAGATAGACCAGTATTTTTCCTATCATCTGGACTTTGCTCCTTAAAAGCACCTGCAACTACACCTACATTTTCAACTACAACTAGATCTGTGCAACTTGTCAAGTGCACTGTATGACTCAGCTCTCTTGGTTTCCCAGTAGATCAGTACCTCTTTCAGTTGTACCTCACCTCTTTCCACTCTTAAGCACATATATGTAATACCCTGGATAAGGGTTTTCAGGCTGCCAGCACCAGAACAAGACGACATGACCTTAAGCTACCCTAGGGGAATGGTCTTCCCAGGGAGGTGATGGAGTCGCCATCCCTGGACATGTTTAAGAAAAGACTGGATGAGGAACTCATTGACATGATCTAGATAATGGGATAATGGGTTTGGCAGTTAGGTTAAAAAAAAGAAAAAAAAGGAGATTAGCTCAGATGGTTAAAGCATGGTGCTCATCTATATGGGCATTCACTTAAGAGCTGGACTCAGAGATTCTTGTGAGTCCTTTCCAACTCAGAATATTCTGGGATTTTGTGATTCTGTCAGAGATTTTGTGGTCTCCTCTCTTTTTTCTGTCACTGAAGAGATGACTGAGATTAAAGAAAAAAACACTTGGTCTAATAATGCCTTTGACATAATGCTGAAGAAAAGCAATGTCACATTAACAATAGAGGACTCATTTATTATTAAAGAGTTGTTTCACATTAATGAATTAAATCTAATTAATTTTAATTTAAGAAGCTGCAATTTTGTGTGATGAAAATGTATGCAGTAACCTGATATATGATCATTAGTCTGATAAACAAAGACTGCCTTTTGATTAACTCTTGGGATTTTTCACTTTTAATTTTCTTTTATTTTCCATTTTTTCCCCCAAATCCAAACCCAACAACTACAAGGAGACACTTTTTGTACATATTTTGTCATTAATTAATTATATTAATTAATTATATTACATTTTTAAAAAAGGAATACCTAGCCAGAAGTCTGATTTTAGTTTAAATATTTGATGTTATACTATATGAATTTGGTTTTAGCACGAGTAGTTTTATTTGGCATACCTTGTTGAAGTTGCAACAATTAAAGGTTTTAAAAAATAATTTTAAGGAGTGCCTAGGACTTCCTCTGTTATTCAATCTAATCACTTTCTACTATATGGATCAAGTATTAAACTGTTTGTATAAATACAATCATGTCTACTGTTGACCTGTTGGCAACAGGTTAGTTTAGGTTAGGTAACAGGTTTGACTAGATTAGATTAGGTAATAAGGGATAGGTTGGACCTGATGATCTCTAAGGTCTTTTCCAACCTTACTGATTCTGTGATTCTGTGTGATTCTGTGATTCTGTGACCTAATATCCCTTTTTCCTTCTCTAATATTTACCCTCCTGCTACCCTACAGATTTATATTTGACTGTCACAATATTTTTGCTTGACTTAGAAAGACAAGCTCTTTCAGTCTGATAATACTAACTATCCTCCTGTCCATCCCATTCTTCCTCAGTGAGCTCCTGTTTGCTTTCAATACCTTTTGTTGACAGTATGTCTCCAGTTTTGAATTCTTTCCAGCCTAGAGAAGAGAAGGTTTCAGGGTAACCTAATTTTGGCCTTCCAGTACCTAATGGGGGCCTACGGGAAAGCTGGACATGGACTTTTGACAAAGTCATGTTGTGATAGAACAAGGGGCAAAAATCTTTAAACTGAAAGGGAGTAATGTTTAGATGAGATGTTATAAAGAAATGCTGTACTGCGAGGGTGGTGAGGCACTGGTACAGGTTACCCACGGAAGATGTGTATGCCCCATCCCAGAAGTGTTCTAGACCAGTTTGGATAGAGCTCTGAGCAACCAGGTCTAGTGTAAGGTGTCTTTGCCCATGGCAGGGAGTTCCGGTCAAGATGATCTCTCTGTAAGGTCCCTTCCAACTCAAACCATTCAATGATTATATGACAGATTACATCTACCACATTTTCCAGAGTTAGTTTATCAAAGAATACAATTCAGTTAGTGTGATGTGATTTATCTTAATTGCACCATCATTGCATTCAAGATCATTTACTTTTTACCTCTGTGATTCTAATTTTATTCTTCCACATGTGTTCCCCTAGTGGTACACACAGTTTAAGTTCTACCCCGGGTTTTACAGCTCCCAGATGCCTTTATCTCCTGCTCACAATAAACTCTGGGTCCCTTCCACCTCATCATAAGTACTGAATGTGATCAATTTATTAAACATCCTTGCTCCTTAAATTGCAATTTGATGTGCCAAGTACTTCAGTGATTTAGGATGGGGATTATCCAGTCCCACAAATGTATATATCAAGATTTTCCTACATAGATGGAAGGACATATTCATTTATCTGCATCTTTTCTTACTTCTTGTATCCACATATTTTACATTATCACCCAGGCTGGAAATGGAGCAAAGTGTTCATTTAGTTGAGGACTCTACTCAGATTATCATTAATGTCTGTTCCTTTCTCAAGCTCATTTTTTCTCACATTCTCATTGTTATTAACATGACTGCAAAAGTTTTACTTTGTTTTAATTTCCTTTGGAAGTTTTAATTCACTATTTGAAAGTTCTCGCTTTTTGTCTCTAACTTCTGACTTCCAAGAAACATCAGTTGTTGCTGGTCATTCACTTTTTAGCATAACTTTTCACTTTTACCAAACACAAATGAAAGAAAAATGAATATCATATGTCAAGGAATTTTTTTTCCCCACAACTTCCCCAAGAAATCTTATCCAAAAATATTTGGTCATTCTTCATTATCTTTGCGATATGTGTTAAACATTCACATACACCTGTATAAATATATTTTCTACCTCTAATTTTAATAAATACGTCTGTGAATGCGATTAAACTGTCATAATACATGAAACGCAGTGACTGTGTATACCTATAACAAATATTGGTACATTAGAAACAATCATCTAATAGATGAAAAGCCAGCAAACTAAAATATTTGAGTAAAAAGNCTGGCTCATATTGAGTTTCCTATCGATCAGTACACCCAAGTCTCTCTCCACTTCACTAGTCTCGAGCCACTCCTTCCCTAGCCGGTAGCGGTGCATGGGGTTGTTATGGCCGAAGTGAAGAACCCGGCACTTAGTCTTGTATATGAGAGGAATACTGAAGACAGAAAGTGAGGGACTGCGTCACTGCTCAAAAAGGATTTCATATCTTCTTGCAGCACTAAATAAAGAAATCTCAATGCGTCTTAGGTTGCAAAATGTCTTTGAATCATCATATAAGCTCAGGTAACACAGTTAGAATAAGTACTTGTACCTTCTTATTATTTCAGATGTTCTGGTTGAGGTCATCTGTCTGGGTCTTTTTAAACAAAGTTTCTTCTCTGAAGGAAGCTTTACTATTATGTCCCGCAAGACATTCCCACTATGCAAAAAATTAACATAAGTGTCTACTTTATAAAAAATTAACAACCTCTCCATGTGTTAATAATGGTGAAAGAGTAACATAACTTTGACTTTTCTAAGTAAGGGGTAAAATGTCCTGGCAAAAAACAGAATGGTTTTGATTTCTGAGTCTATTGAAAACTGTGCTTTTTAGACTCCAACACCATTTTCATTTGTGGATTGATGGCAGATAATTATATAGACCACTATATCCTGTGAACAACCGAAAGAACTCCACTTTTTAAGGAAGCTTTCTCATGTATAACATGGAGCATTCATTTCCCTATCCAAATGACTAATCTAAATGGGCTACAGCTGGGATTCAGTCTGAGGGCAAACCTCCTCATGCCAAGTGCCTCAATATACATTACAATCCGTGGGAGGCTGTGTGGGAATTGGACTAGATGATCCTCTGGGTCCCTTCCACCTCGGAGGAACCTGTGAACCTGTGACTCAGTATAACTGGTAAAACCTGGAGTAGGAGTGTGCTGAACAGGCACACACACAACTGAATCCTGTGCTAGGTCGATGCCAGAGGGCCTTGTGCCATTCTGCTTCTGTAGAGTAGGATCCCTACACAAAGCAGAGAGATAGTTAATTTCCTTTGTGGAGATTTGGGGTTTTGGAGTTGCAGCTAGAAGACAGCAAGAACACTATAGATGCTAGACAACTTTGTTAAGGTAAAATAAATTACATCACCAAAGTTGATGTGGAATTGAAGCTTACCTCATGTGAAAGGTAACCCTAGCAAACAATTTCTTAATGTGTTTTAGATATCTTAAAATACATCTTAAACTAATTATGAATTCCAGAGAGGGTAAGTTTTATTGTAATAACTTATTTTTTTTTCTGAACAGAGAATGGTGTCTTCATATTACTGGAACAAGCAGAATAAAAACATGTGAAGAAACATACGTATTAGAGTCCATAAGATGTAAAGTACAGCATCTCACTACTATGTGACCAAATTGCTAGCAGGTGAAAGAAGTGGGAAATTGAAGTAAGTGAGGCAAAGATCAAAACAAGTAGATGCTTTTCCCCTTCTTCATTCATCCATCCTGCATATACAACCCCACTGCAGCATTGAACATACATCACTTAAATGGTTTTCTGTGGAGAGACTTCTAATATGTATATTCATTTAATACATAAATAGGTCAGCTGTATCTATACACTACAGACATGAAAGCATCATATTGCTTTCATGCTGTTTTCATCTTATAATCCAGTAATTAAATCTGTTATTAAAGGGTGTTTGAAAGCGGTAACATACCAATTTAAACGGGTTTTTTTCGGCAAAAATCAAGTTATTTTTCCAAAATGAACTATTTTTTTTTAGATAGGCTGGGGGAAAAAAATATTCAATATTTAAACCATTCTGTTCTGAAGCACTGCTTCATTTCTTTTTGGTGAGATGCTCCACTATTATGAATACTAAAGACAAGCAAATAAGACCCAGTGGTAAGGAGAGGTCAGAGTGGCCCTTAAGGTGTAAAGGATCGGTGGAGGGGAATAGGGAGTTGAAAGAGAAAGAATTACAAAAGTTCAAAACCATTGGTCTATAAAAGGCATGGAGGATGCCACAATTTCTTTATATACATGGATAAATCTGCTCACTGGAACAAAATTAAGACTGCTTAGTATTTTTTTTTTTAAATCCTAAACTCCAGAACCTAGTTAATTCTATAAATTTAGTTTTCCAGACTTTTTTCTTCTATTTACTTCCTTAGTGACTATTTCCCTGCCAGTTCAGAGTAACTAGAATATAGGAGCCTAGGAACAGATAAAAAACGTGTACTCAGGAAGACCCAACAGACCAAGAAAAGAAGAAGTGTTTGATTGTAATCTTCATAAATTGAATATGGACACTTCTGTTTTCATATAAATTTAGATACAGTTGGGTCTCCTATATCACAGACCAGTGGTCTTAATCGGCGTCCGCGAAGCCCTACTTGAATGGCAGCNACCACGTCGCACTGCGCAGCGCTGGCGCTCGCCCCCCCTCCTTGATCCCATCCCCCTCCTCGGCGATTGCTCCCCCCACCTCGGCGCTCGNCTGGTTTCATATAAATTTAGATACAGTTGGGTCTCCTATATCACAGACCAGTGGTCTTAATCGGCGTCCGCGAAGCCCTACTTGAATGGCAGCTGTCCCGCCACCATTGCGCCCCTGCCACTCTCACTGCCGCTGCCTGTGCCACTCCCGCCGCTGCCACCTGTGCCACCGCCGTGGCAGGTCACACAGGCACAGTTGCAAAAACAGACCTCCTTCATTGCTAAAAAATCATTCCACTAAGATCTGAAGTTGCAATACGGGAGGCGTGAAGTGCAAGAGGGCTGACTGTATATAGAAGCAAAAAAACCAAATGCAACCCCTTGATAAGTTTATGTCTGTTCATATTTTCAGAATGAATGTATCAAAACATAAATGATAAAACTTTTTATGTAAAAGCTAAAATTCATATTAATTTAAATCTTTATTCCTAGTCTTCAGGTATCAGAAAGAAAAAATAATGTTACTTTTTGGTCTTTTCCAAATCTGTGGATCTTTTGAGAAACAAAGGCAACAGAAATGACATGGTCTAGCTGGGGGGTGTANTAGAAATATTCACGGGTTTACCTTGGTATTTTTGTTTTAGCTTCCCAACAATTACTTATGACTACTTTCTGGTGATAAATCCCTTCTAACACAATTTATTGTGTTGACAAAAGTATCAAGACAAGATTGTTGTAATTTCTAGTTCTCTGGTCATGCAAAATCATTTTTCCGTGCTGTTTCAGAAAACATATGGAAAAGGAAAGTTGAATTCCTCAGCTGAATGAAGCAGCTGTTTGATGTTTACTTTCAATCAGTTGGTGAGTAGATTTCCTCATTCGCTGCCTTTGACAATGCAATCTCCTGAAAGGCAATGGGCTTCTTTTTTTGTTCATCAGGAATTTCTAATATATTATAGAAATTCATAGCTACTAATGATACTAATTAGGTTTTTGTAAAGTCTTTAATATTAAGGAAATTAACGTTAATGAAAGTACTTAAAATTGATTATTTATCCAAATCATAGAATATGTTTTTATCATTGACCTTAGTAGTGTTTTCTGGGCTCTATGCCATAAAGGAGTAACTAAAAAGGGGAGAGATATATATAGAGATATATATAGATTTATATATATACGTGTATATATATATATATATACACATATATCTATATCTGTAATGCTACATGTATTTTTAATCTCATCCTTACAGACACATAACTAGTTGCATTTATTACCAACTTATACACTAAGTGTTACTTAAATTTACCAAGCGAGTTTATAATCATATGTTGGGTTATCTACATTTTGGATTTATTTACCTCTTCTTGTTTCCAGATGCTAAAATGTTACTTCCAAAAATCTATTTGTAATACTAGCAAAGGGTTTCCCATGTCTACTTTGAGACTTCTCAGCATATAATTTATTTTCAGAGTTTGATCAAACTTGATGACTTATTTATAGTAGGCTGCTATTGTGCTCAGTGCTGTAAAAACCATGTATTCTGTTCTAGAAACCCATACTATGAATCAGATCCAGGCCATCCAGTTGAACACACTGTACAATTGCTTCATCAGTTTCCATTGAATGATAAAATTTCTTTCATTATTTTCTCTTTATAACCCAAGAAATGCAAAATGTATGACTGTTTTCTAGTATTCATTCCATATCCTCCTTTCTGAAAATTGATATGAAGATTTGTTTAAACTGATAGCAGTAACTACCTCTTCTGTGAATAAATTACACTTCCCATTTCTGAGAGGTCCTACTCTTTTCCTCCTTGCTGACCTCTTCCTCTCCACCTACTTTAAAAAATTCTGATTTATCTCAAATCCTCATGCAATCTGCTTTTCATTTTCTACTCCTAATTTTCTTATCATTTTTTGCACTCTCTCTTAACTTCATTCTCTAATCTTCCCAGTACTGCTGTGTAGCTGATGTTTTATGCTTCGTATTTCCTTTTTTCTTATTTTTGATTACATTTTGGACTTTCCAGCTCATCCTCAATGACTTTTTACTCCTTGTATATGTATTGAAAGATTACACATGCAACCTTTGGGTATGCACTCATTTACCTCTTCACATTTTTCTTTTTTTTTTTTTTCCCCTTCAGCTGTTAATATTTTTCTTTTATTTTGTTTCACCGTGTTAATTTTTCATCTAACATCTACATTTCTCTAAAATGACTAATCCTAAATGTTTTGAATTTTTAACTATTACTGGTTTGATTTTTCTTTCTGTTTTTGAAAGCAACTCTGGTATGTTCAATTCTTTCATAAATAGGTTTTCATGCCTCCAGTTAAATGACTACCCCAAAATTTACAAAAGTTCCTTGGTTTAATGCATATAAAAGATGGAAAATCTCTCTGGTAACAAGAATAGTTTTCATTTGGTATAACAACAATTGCATTGCTAAACATAAAAATAAATAAATAAATAAATAAATATTCCATTCCTATAATAAGGAAGCAGTTTTGCATTTTCTGTGCCAGTCGAGGATTGCACTGAGCCAGAGGATCCTTAGATATCACATTAAGGCAACTCTGCTGCCCATTCCTGTCTGCAGCATATTTTCTAAATTCAGCAGATAAGTTTGTTCCCATTGAAGGATCTACCTCTGAACCGGTAATAAGGTGACAGTGGTGGCCATGGAGATGAGTGGCTCTAGATCTTATAAAGAAGTGGTTATGATGCCTAGGAATGATAGATGCTGTGAATCAAGCTCTATTAGGAGGAAGCAAAAGTAAACATGCTTAAAGGCTTGGCAGAAATTCCTAAGTGCTATGTATGTTAATAGATATTTCTGTTTCTGTATTTTCTGAATAGGGCTTTAATATACATGTGTGTTTGTGTATGTGCATACATACATGAATGTATGCATATTATTTATATACATACAATCTTGGCAAGTTGATGTTAATTTGACAAGACTGAACATAAATGGGATTTTTCAGATGTTGTTTTCTCCAGAAATGAAAAATCATTAGAGTAATAGAATGTAAGTTCACATTGAATTCATGAATGTTTCAAACTGCGCAGTTAAAAAACGTGATGTAGCCAGGACTTTGCTTCCCCTCCACACCTTCTAAATCTGATGGCTTAATTTTCTGCTGGTAAACGAAAAGTAGAATCGGGCAGTGAGTATCCTGAATAATATAATCATTATATAATGCAGGAGTCATATTAAGGATTTCTTCTTTAGACTTCTGACAATTGAAAGACAATCCAAAATCCTGTTCTGTGAGATGCACACTTAGAGCAGATTTAGCCCTGAGTATTTATCAGATTTTCAGCAAATTGATTTGAGTTCTTCTGAGCTGTACAAAATAAATAAGGTTTAAGGGTTCTGGATTATACAAAATAATAAATTTAAAGGTGGTTAATCCGTAACATGGGTCAAGATTTTATTGCCCAAAAATTAAAACTGAGAGACGTCAAATACTGAAAGAGATGTCATATCTGATTTATAGGTAGATATAAATCTCTTGAGCAGATACATTTCTAATTTAACATTGTTTCAGATGTTCATTAACATCGTAAAGGAGTACAAGTTATTTAATATCAGTAGGACTCTCCACCTGAGAGAAATGCTGAAGAATTAAGTGTTGAACATTAACTTTACATGAAAATATATACATCAACTAAGGTGACAGCATGAAAGCTTTCTCTGATACACTGTGCTGGGTGGGGGAAGGGAGAACTGAAAATGAGGAAAGGAACAAACTGGACCCTTAGTGCCAAGCAGCACAAATTGGAGTTAAGATGAATAAGAAGAATCCAAGAACTATTAATCGAAGCTCAGCACCTCCAGGGATAAATGATTCTTATGCCTGAAATACATTTAACTCTCCCCAAACAGTAATCTCACTCCTGAACAGGAAATGAAAATAAAAGCGAGCTACCTACCAGGCAAGACCAGTCTCTACCTTCTGAATATTGCAGTCACTCAAGAGCTGCTAAATTCTCTTCCTCAGTCCCTGACTATAAAAAATTTTGAATGTGAATGCTTGTGTAATCTTTAGCTATACAGGGATTTTTAAAAGGGGCTCTTATTTCTAAACCCTCAGTTCTTCCTTGTATCACTGCTCTGTCATTCATCTGTTATTTACATGCTGCATCGTTTGCACTGCACTTTCGTAAACTGTAATACTTCCTGTCCCAACTCTATCAATCCGAGAACCATTGCTTCAGTTTTGAAATGGAGGAATTCTTAGAAGCTTTTATCCCGAAGTTCTGATGAATTATTTACTTTTAGAGAATGTTAGATATGGTGTTATTAACTTCAGGTTTAGCTTAATACTATTAGTTTTCATATGCTTTTAATTTAGTTCACATGGTCCCTTCTTAATTTTCTGATTTAAGCAACACCAAGCATATGTTTAAAAGTCGAAATACTCATTTTGTATTTTTTAAAGGAGTTTTTGGCTTACAAGACAATGTATTGTTTCCAATAGAAGGAAGGTTAGATAAATGCTGTGGCATCCTGCAAGTCTGGCCCTGAAAGACTCTATTTAGGTAAGGATCTACTACTGCAATTTTCTTTTATTCACAAGTTCTCTTTTGGAAAGGCTTCTTCAACCTTCCCCCAAAAGCCTGTAGTTCGTTTTTGGCTGTAATTCATATTACAGACATCTTTTCCTGATTTGCCTCTTTCCACTGGGATTTCATTGATTTGGATAAATCTAGCTGCAACGCAGTCAGTGGCAATTTTTTTCCTTCACTGGCATGAGGATTTCATCCTCCAGTTCACGTTACCTAAACCAGTTCAGGTGCAGCTGAACTTAGTAGATCTGCTGTAGCTCACAGTAGCCTTATTCTTCGTTTTTACTTTTCACTGGATGTGCAAAATTATATTTTTATTGATTTTCTGATTTATTCATGAATCAGTATTATACCAAGAGACACTGACTGACCTTGAGTTGGAATTCCCAAGCATCTCCAATTTTCTGTTTTAAAGTATGTCAAATATATGACAGGAAGGGAAATTTCTCTTATCTCTGATCTCTGTGGAATAACCAAGCTTCTAATGAACTTAGAAGAAGATATTAATTACATTTTTTTGTTATGCTAGATTGAAAATCAAGGGCTTTCCAACTTTTAACACTTGTTTTCAATTGCCGTTGGTTTCTCTCAATCTGTAAAAAAATTACTTCATCTCATCTTCAGATTTTTTTTCTCTGATTTGGCTGTTTATTCTTTTTGTGTACTAGGAAAAAATGCTAGATTTTCTAGAGAAAATTCTAAAGTTAGTGTACTCTAAAATGTGTATACATGGTTGTTCAGAATGCAAAAACACTGCAGAAGTCACACACAGAATCACACACAGAATATTATGAGTTGGAAGGGACCCACAAGGATCNACTGATGATTTTTTGTTTTGTTTCTCTTGCTTTCAGAGCAGTTTCTAACACTGTTAGCGTTTTTATTTTTTTAATACTGTGTCTGTCACTTGAAATTATGTTTTATAGAAATATCTGTTAAAAGACTTGAAGTTCTGTTCCTGAGCAGTAGTAATCAGATTAGACCTCCTCATTAAGTGGAAAGCTGTAGAATCTTTCCATATACTTCCCCCCATTTAACTGTATTGAATTTCACCTCCTTTTGTAGTGGAAGGTTTCTACGTTCTGAAACTATTTCTTCTTCATTTCCTTTTATAATATCCTAAGCAAACTTCATCCCCCCAGTCTACCCATTCCTATTTAAAGATAATTCCTCTGCCCAGAAACCTATAGGAATCTTTTGACCTTCATTTTAATTTATGTACCATGAAACAAAAATATTTTTTTTTAATATTTATTTATATGAAGACAGACTTTCTCGTCCTATGGCAGACATGACTGGTTTGGACCCTTTGTTGAGAGTCACAATAAAATGCTTTTTCAATACCAAGTACTTTTTTATGGTGGATCTGCTGCCTTTTCCACAGCCTGTTTACCTATGTTCAAAAGCTTATTTAAGTAATCTGAGATATTTCAGTAGGTATGCAAGTTTTTAATATGAAGTATTAGTGGAGAGAGCTTGTTCCTACAGATCTAATCCACGCTCTCCTCTGTTTGAATACTCCCTTAGTTGCTCCCTAGCAGATTTTTTTTTGTTTTTAAGAAGTAATAACTATGTCACGTGCAATAATCAGGATAGAAAAGTGATGCAGAGTATGTTACCATTTGAAGGACTGTGGCAGCAGGACCTCAGCACCTACATGATCAGTCAAAGCCAGCTTTCCCGCACAGACTTGGGACAGTTGTTCAAGTCGTTGATCCTGGGACAGTGCAGAGGAAAGGACATTGTGGACACTGAGCTCTGAGGGAATGGCAGAGGGTAAAACCTGGCTAGAGGGGCATAATGGGAGCTAGAATGTTTTGCATTATTAATTTCACTAAACTATCCCAGGAAAAACCCATGTAAATATCCCATATCAAGCAATACTCACTCCTGCCACACTCACTCATTCACCGCCTTTCAGTAAAGCACTAATGCTCCCTCTAAGACACAGGTACCTTATTTGCTAGACAGTGACGATATTTCAAGGCAGTCTTACCTCTAAGACGTCATGCTTTCTGTTAAGGGCAACACATCTTGGATGCTGTAAGCACTAAAAGCTGAAAGTTGTGCTTGAACGTAGTTCAGAAGTGTCATGCCCTTCCAGGTAAAGCTAAGCAGTTTTCTGTATTTTGTGAGAGTTAAATGCATATGCAAGTTAGTCTTTATATATCACTTCTTTTTATGACAAATGAGAAATTTGTGCTGAATGTCAAAAGATGCCTAGGCCTTTTAGATCTACTCTTTGACTGTCTTCAACAACACACTTAGAAGAATTAAAATCTATGTTTAACTCCTTCTCGTATAATGCTTTCAAAAGTGCTGGATTATCCTTTTAGGTTAAGAAGTCCAGGAAAAAAAATTAAATCTAAGTGAAACATGTTGCTTCCTAATCCAAAAATAATGTAAGAACCACAAGCATCTACTTCTATTAATGAATTAAAATCTTGGTTGTTCCAACATAAATCCAAAGGTAAAGATGGATTTTAATTTAAATGGCTCTGAAACCATTTCTGGAAATAGTAAAGACAGAAAATTAAATGGCAAAGGCTACTGGAGAGTGTGCAGCAAGCTCTTCAAGTATGTATTAGGAGGCTGACATCTTCCCAGACCGTTTGTTAGAAGGAGCAGTGTGCTTACTACAATTAGTATCCTGAACAATTCAGAGATGATCATAGACACAGCTGTTGTTGTTTAAGGTAGCAGGCACATCAATGGTAAGGCAGTAGGTATTGATTTGTGCAGTGACATCCTTCTAGCTATGTCATCTGAGTGAAAGAAGCCCCCAAATTAACCAATAATAAAGTGTTAGAAGATGTAGTAGTTGCCTCTTGGGACTTGTTCTGGTTAAGGATAGATACCTCTCCTCTTCCCACAGCCATCAATCCTCTTTGAAGGATTGCACACAGGTCTCCATTGGTCAAAAACAAAACGTGAAGTCCAAAAGGACAAAGTAGCAGATTACTGGATTTTATATATATTGAAGATTTCCTCACAGGATACTGAAAGTCAATCTAACTCTTAATATGCAATTTAAAAAATGTTACAAACAGTGAATAACTTTTCCTCTCTAAGTATTTGAATACAGATGATTTAAATGTATAATCCCATTTCCATCAAAATCAGATGTCAAAAATTGTTAGTTGTATCAACTTGATTTTCTTACTGTTCTGATTGTACAGTCCATTTTTGTCATGGGCCACTGGCTAAATAGTACATCAGCTGAATGTATGTAATAAAGGGTAACAGGCCTGGACATTGTTGATGTTAGAGCAGTAAAAAGCAGTGACCATAAATACTTAATCCAAATGAACATCAATGAGAAAGTCTGTATGTAAGTAATAATCATATGACATATAAAATGTGAATCAAAGAACTTGAGCTCTGATTTGGATTTAAACTAGTCCATACTATGGTGAGATTTCTGTTTATTTAGTAATATAAAACCTAGTTGTAATCAAACTTCTTACAGTTCTTGAATTGCCTTTTTATAAAGGTTATGTATTACATAAAACCTTACATGACTGAATTAATTCTCTTGTTTTCAAGTAGATGGGCAAAATATTCTCTGATATGAAAACTAAGTTTTATTCAAGCAAATATTCTATTAAATTTGAAAAAGCGAATTTATATTACTGATTTGGAGCTTCAGATGCAATTATGGACAAGATTTAATTTTGAAACTGAAAGTACCTTTTTATATATGAATTATGTTACAAGTGGATTTAGATTCATATTTCCAAAACCTCATATTTGCAAAAGTGTATGAGGTAAAACAAATATTTTAGAAGTATCTGTTATCCTAAAAACAATAAAATGTTAGTTTGAAATAGTTATTTTCTATAAATATTCACTCCACAGAATGAGTTCACTTTTTTTTTTTTTCCTTGGAGCTAGAGGAAAAATTAGTATCTACTCTGTGGCTCTCAACATCATGCACAAATAAGAGCAGGAGAACGGGTTTAAAAAATCTGTATTTACTAGAAAAAAAACCATCCAAAGCTTTCACAACATGTAGAGAGATGTAATCTAATACTTGTTTCTAATTCTGCTGCAATCAAGGGATTCTCTGAGTAAAACCATGTTTAAGTCTTAAGGATTTTAGAAAATGCAACTGGTCCCTATTAACACAATATAACAATTTTTAAGAAGTGCAACTGCCAAACATGATCAATTTTTCTGACATAATGCTCCTTTCTAAACTGTGGGAGAATGTCAAGGGAGACTATCTTTATGTCTTATTTTCTGCTCTTTTTTTTGTTCTTGAACATTTATATCAACTCTTTAAATGCTGTGTAAAATTGCTGGGAAGTCATAAAGAGATTTTGGAATTTCCGATTTAAAATCTTATTGATATCTTAATTTTGTTAAATGACTTTGAATGTGAAGGTTATTTATACACATTTGATGTTCCCCTTAGAAGTAAATATTGAAATTAGAGTCCTTTTTCTATTTTTCCCTTATACAGTAAGGATTTCATGCATTTATATCAAAGCAGAAATTCCTTGGATGAGAACTGAACTATGTGTTTATCCTACTGGGATCTATATTAGAAAAAGCAAATAGGATTTCAGTCTGCCTAGGATTGTTTTGTTTTTGTATTGCAGGGGGATGTGCGTGGCTTTTTTTAATGTTCTATTCTTGCCTCACATTCCATAGTACGAATCTTAGACCAACTTTATTAAGAATTTATGTTATACAATCCCAGTGTTAGTCTCTTTGCCTCTTATATCCATGGTCTTACGAATGTTCATTTCAGATCAAGTCCTATAAATTTTCAGAACCCTGTTCACTTTTTGCAAGGTCCTTCCAATCTCTTCACAATTTGCACTAGGAGGCAACAGAGCACGTCAGCCATCTTACTGATCGAGTATAGAAAGGCAGGAACAATACTCCATAGGTGTTACCATTCATGCTGAGGCATCTGAAATGTTCGAATTCATTTGTGTAAAAGGCACCACTTTGCTCATCTTTTAGGTGCAGTTGTGGTTTTGAAACCAGAACGTGGAGCAGGCTGGAAATGGGCAGCTGATGCTCACAGGTTAACTTAGAAGGTGACTGATCTCAGCGTAGTTTTGCAGCAGATTACTTGGGTTTCTGATAACTGCAACACAACCTTTGTGCCTTCTAAAAAGTTGAAAACATGGACGGGATTAGTTGGTTGTCTTAGCAGAAAGCCAGTGCAATTGAGGGCAAAGAACAGTTACTGTAGTTTGTCTATCTTTTATTTTAAAAAAGTGGATATATAATCCACTTATAAAAGAGATAAAATAAAAATATAAAAATACTCCAAAACAGTTTAGGAGTTAAAAAAGTTAAGCTTTAAGCTTTTGAGTGAATTTTTTTTCTTGGTTTTTTTTTTTTTTATTTGGGTTTTTGTTTGTTTGTTTGTTTGTTTGTTTTTATTTGGGGGGTTTTGGTTGGTTGCTTGGGATTTTTTTGGTTTTGTGGGGGTTTGGTGCAAATAAGATTTTTTCAATTTCTTGTAAAGCCCTACTTACTTTTGTAATTCGGGGCTGTGGTTTCTTTATATAAACTGCGAACATCAATAGATGTGTAGTGCTATAATTAGGTAAAAGCATTTAAAATGCGCAGTTATGATCACTGTTGAGTCTTGCCTAAACACTTGCTAATCATAGTAAGGTATTTATCTTGAAAAATTATTTCGTTGTAGTAAGGTAGACATTGGATTTTATGCTGAATAAAAATTAGCCTGCACTCTCTTTTAAAATTTGTTGCAGTCTGTTTTCACTCCATGCCCCATTGCATGAAGAAAGTGAAATCCACAGGCTTGTAGTGAAGGAAGATAATATTGTCTGTGTCTTTCACTGCTGGCTGTTACAAAAATCAATACAAAAAACTTATGAGCATTCTTGGTACCCAATTCAATAGAAAATATGTCCCATTTCTGCAGCTCTCGCAACATTGTTTGGGCTTCCAGGGCATGGAGGTCTGGACACATTTTTTATTGAATCAGATCCTCAGTAATGTCTTCATATATTTTTAAAGAGAACTCAGAAGGTACATACTGAAATAAACAATGAGAATCGTACAAGTTGAGGGTTACCCCAGAAAGCTTGAATCATGGTGTGAAGACTGAAATCTGTTTGGCCAGCAGCAGCTTCTCCTGCAAAAATATTTTATTTCTAACATAAAGTCTACTATATCTGGTTGTATCAGCTTCAAAGAATACAAACATAGTGCCTTTGGCACTGCCTAATTTTAAACATATATACCCACCAATAAGCCTGCAAGAGATACTTACTTTAATAAAAATCATGGTGAGAAGTTTTATCCTGCCAACTTTACCAGAACATATTCCTCCTTCCTCCTCCCCCACTCCGCTTTTTTGTTTGATACATTCCTTAAATATTTTAAAAATATTTTAAACTGTTCTTATTTCTAAGAGTCTTATTTGTGTCACTTCCATAACTATATGGAAGTGCCTGGAAGATATATATGCAGTCTGAGAGAAAGCAGTTGGCTCACGATAAACATAAAATGAAAGTGATGCTTCTAGGCAGAGATTCAAGGAAATTTCTGGAAGGCCATCCTTCCTGTCAGCTGGAGACATCAAAATATACAGCTGGGAAGGAAGCTCTTATTTCTTTTCATTATCTTTGCACACAAAGTATTCAACAAGAAGTATTTTGTGAAAAATTGTCTTCTACATCCTCATCTGCATGAACTGAGGCAAAAATTTGTAACAATTCTAATGGCAAAGTAGTAATAATGCAGATTTCGAAGACATCCTCATTGGCAAACATTGAGAAATTTATACTGAGTCCAGTCATAGCTGTGACTGACGTACTACTGTGATTTCTTAAAATAAAATCTGGTGATTATGTTGAAAAAACTGTAAATTTGTCTTGCCTTTGCAATAGCCAAGAAGAGGTACTGAAGAAGCAGACATTGTAATTTTGGACAAGCTGAGAATCCCAATTCTATCACCACTGATCATGGATCATTTTCTGAATACTTCTTTAGGTCACATTACTGATGTATAAAAGCACAGTTGAGCTTCAAGAACTGAAGTAATTTGTTGACACTTTCTGGATTTATTTTATTAGTATTACCAATATTGTCAATAATCATGTATAGAGTTGGGTCTCCTATATCACGGACCCATGGTCTTAATCGGGTTCCGTGAAGCCCTACTTCCGTGTTGAATGGCAGCTCATTAATATGCGAATTTGCCCCGCACCCTCAGACAGCTCCCCGGCGCTGTTTCGGCACTGTATTGCCATGTATCGGTTACCATGGCGGCTGTGCTGGGGGGGTCGGGAAGTGGCAGAGCCACCGCGGGCAGGACAGGGTGAGTGCAGCGGTGGGGCCGCCACGGGCGGGGCCAAGATGGCGCAAGAAGAGTGGCTGAGCCGCCGCGGGTGGCTGCGAGGATTGATTTGCATATTCATAACTGCCTAATTGAATATTCCTGTGTGCCAGGTCATGCATGCACCGTTGTGAAAAGGGGCCTACTTAATTGCTAAAAAATCATGCCGCTTAGATGTGAAGCCGCAATATGGGGGACGCAAAGTGAAAGAGGGCCGATTGTATTTGAAGGCATCTTAACTTCCTAGGAGAGATCTATTTGACAGTATTAAACAAAGAAATTCATAGAATGTAACTGTTTTAGAGATAGTAAGGTCTCATTACTAATGGCTAGTAAAACATGGAGATAAGCTGCAGTGCGGTAAAAATGCTTTATTTTTCCTATGTTGCTCATTGCATTTAAGGAATTCGAAAAACCTATACATTGTTGACAGGTGTGTTTCTCGGTGTGTGGATTATTTTTATTTCTTGGTATGCTATTTTTATCTTTTGTCTTGTTGAAATACTTGATCACTAATGAAAAGGTAACACTTCACAGAATCACTGAATATGCCAAGTTGGAAAGGACCCACAAGGATCATTGTGTCCAACTCCTGGCTGTGCACTGGACCATCCCCAAGAGTCACACCGTGTGCCTGAGAGTATCGTCCAAACACTTTTGAACTCTGTCAATGTTGGTGCTGCGACCACTTTCCTGGGAGCCTGTTCTAGTGTCCATTCACCCTCTGGGTGAAGAACCTTTTTCTAATATCCAACCTAAACCTCCCATGACACAACTTCAGGCCATTCCCTCAGATTCTGTTACTGGTCACCACAGAGAAGAGATCAGTGGCTGCCCCTCCTCTTTTCCTCATGAGGAAGTTGTAACTGCAATGAGGTCTCCCGTCAGTATCCTCTTCTACAAGCTGAACCGATCAAGGGACCTGAGCTGCTTCTCATACAGCTTCCCCTCAAGGCCCTTCACCATCTTTGTTGCCCTCCTTTAGATACTCTTTAAGAGATTAATATCTTTCACTGCCGCTGCACGGGTGCCTGTGGGGGGTGCCTGTGCTGCGACAGCCACAGCGGAGCCAAGTCGAGTGCGCGCCATTCCTGCAGCGGCTTGGCTCAAGCACCACCCACCCTGCTCCCCTCGGCTCAGTTCCGAGCAAGGAGGCTTCGTGCAGTTATGAAAGATTTACACACTCTCAAGTTCAATGTGGTGTCCAAAACTTTCTTGGGGTAGACATCTAACATGAGTATGGAGAGACCAGGTCTACCCACCCAGAGAGACACCAGGAGAGTGGCGCAGGTAGCTCCCCACACCCATGTCCCCGGCTGAGGGGAAAAGGTGTTTTTCCTGGCGTGGGGTGGCCATGGGCACTGGGAAGCCCCGACACAAACACCAATACAGAGCAATGCAGTGCTGAAACAGCGCCGGAGCGCCGGGGGGCTGTGTGAGGGTGCAGGCCAAATTTGCATACTAATGAGCTGCCATTCTACATGGACAGAGGGCTTTGCAGGAGATGGACAAGACCAGTAGTACCATGGTATAGGAGACCTGACTGTGTATTTACGAGAGACTTATTGTGCATGTTATAGTTTTGACCTGGTCAGATATTTCCTCCTTCTGGTAATAATATGAGATGATTTCCAGTAGATGAAACAAAAAACCCCAAACATCCAGGCAGATCCGAAGCTTGCCTGGTAGAGGTGTATATCCTCTACCTGTAGGAGTGTGCACATTGAAGTAACGTTTTACCACACTGCAAGCTGAAAAATCAAACTTTGTGGCATGCCAGAAAAAGGAAGCATGAACAAACTGACTAGTGTATCTCTACCTTAGCAGTTTAGAAATCTGCTCTTGAAAGATTATTTTGTTTGGAACTATTTCTTTGCATCTTTTACAATGAACTATTGTTTTTGCTGTCATTGAAGATTCTTTTGTTTTAGCACATTTACACCTTTTTGGTTTTATTCCTTGTCACTTATCTCTACTTGTACTAGGTAGTTAAGGTAAAATTGACATCACTAAGATGCCTCTAACATTAAAAATAGTACTAAACACCAAAAGATGGCAGCAACTTTCACATAATCTTCTACATTAAACCCCAATTTTTATCAAAGAAAAGCAATATGGTTTTGAAAGAATAATTTTCAAGAACACACTAAGCAGTCAAGTTACTTAATTAATTGGAGAATTTTTCATTTCAATTATGACCTTGAAGTCAGTGATGCCTGCAATGCCCCTCAGACCATGTCATGGGTGCTCTAGTAAAGATCTATCGCTAGATCAATTACTAAAAGCAATGGAACATCTGATCCTATCCTTGAAATTAACCAGGAAAAGTAGGTCAGCACACCTTCAGCTGACACAATGAAGTATTATGCTCTCAATGACCCAGGAAAGAAAGCACAAATGATTGATGGGAAGAGATATTTAAATGAGAAAGTTGAAGCACACTAAAATTAAGCATGTCTAGACAGACAAGTGCATTTAGATAACAGGAGTTTTGGCCAAATCTTATGTGAGTTTATTCCCCTCAAAACACTAGTCATATTTATAATGAAATTTAAAGAGATTTAGGCTTCAAAGATATAACAGTCTTTCCAAATGGTAGCCTTTTCTCTCTGTATTGTTTTATATTTTCTAATACCGCTATATGCCTTTCATTAGTTATCATAATCTCCATATGTGATAGAAAGGTTGTTGCCATCTCTTTTGAGCAGTTAAAACCACTGAAAAAAGCTGTCAGAAAGAATTATGCAGGTTATTATTGACATAAGACTTAAGAGAACTTTTCTGAGTATGTTTCAGAGCCATTCTTCTTTGAGTTAAAAAACTCAAATGTAGGCAATTAACAAAATAATTGAGTTAATACAAGAATATCAGATTGATAGGTAAGGAATTTTAAATTACACCATGGTCAAGAGCTCAGCGTGTACATATTTATAAATCACTCAGAGCAGATTTTTTGATTGTATGTAAGCTAAAGTGCATTCTAACACTACTCTAGCAAAAGCATCATAGAACTATATGGTTTCTTTCTTTCATTTCCATTGTAAATTGAAATGGCCCATATTTCCAAGAAATAGACTTTGGGAGAAGACATTACATATGCTCAAATGCGTAGTTCATGCGTGAGATAAGGCCAGTTAGTCTCATGTCAATCCACGGAGAGGTGATTGAGGTCCTCATTCTGGAAGCCATCTCTATCCATGTAGATGACAAGAAGGTGATCAGGAGTAGCCATCACTAAAGGCAAAGTGTGGTTGACCAATGTGATTTCCTTCTATCACAAACCATCTACCTGAATGGATGAGGGGAAAGCAGTGAATATTATCTACCTGCACAACCACAAGGCGTTTGATGTTGTCTCTCAGAACATCATCATAGGCAAACTCATGAAGTATGGACTGAAGGAGTCAACAGTGAGGTGGATTGAGAACCAACTGAATGGCAGAACCCAGAGGGTTATAATCAGTGGCTCAGGGTCTAGTTGGAGGTCTTTCACTACCGGTGTCCCCCAAGGTTCAATGACGTCAAAATATTAAAAGTAATGGTTCATAGCTGAGAGTGCCCAGCCCTTCAGATGGACCTCATCAGGTTGGAGAGACGTGCAGAGTAGTACTGTCATCAAAAGCAAATTCAGGGTCCTGCACCTGGGGTACAACAACCCCCTGCACCAGTACAGGCTGGGGGCTCACCTACTTGAAAGCAGCTCTGCAGGGGAGGAACTGAGGGCCCTGGTGAACAAGAAGTTGTTAAGGAACCAGTAGCTTGTCCTTGTGACCAAGAAGACCAATGGTATCCTTAGGTGCATTGGGAAGAGCACTGCTAGCACGTTGAGGGAGGTGATCTTGCTCCTCTACTCAGCCCTGGTTGAGGCCACCTTTGGACTGCTGTGTCCAGTTCTGGGCTCCTCGGTACGAGAGAGACATGATGCTCCTGGAGCAAGTCCAGGAGAGAACAACAATGATTAAGTGACTGGAGCATCTCTTTTATGAGGAAAGGCTGGGAGTGCTGGATCAGCTCAGCCTTGAGTAGAGACGATTGAAAGAGGACTTCATCAATGTCTATAAGTATCTGAAGGTACGGTCTCAAATTGAATGGAGCCAGGTTCTTGGTGTGGCCGAGCAATAGGACAAGAGGCAATGGATAGAAAGTGATGCACAGGAAGCTCCTTCTGAATATGAGGAACAGCCTCTTACTGTGAGAATGAAGGTAGAAGGACTTAATGATTGCTTTCTAGATGAATAGTGAAATACAAGGTGTGTTTTTGATGAAGTGTGTTATGGGTTATATGATGTCTTTCCCAAGGTTTATAGGATAAGCATCTTAAGGAAAGCTGAAAGATCTTCTCAGTATCTTGGCAAACAGACAAATTTCTTATTGTGAAATATGAAAAGGAGATTATACTTGCACTTGCATTCTCTATCATAAGTCATTCAAAGATTCAGCAAACAGTACTTTGAGTAGCCAGGGACTTCAGGTAGTTGATGTCGAATTTACAAATTCGGGGCAAAATTGTTTTCAATTAAAGTTACCTAGTTTTTTTTATTCAGCAATTAAAGGCACACCTGTCACAAGATATTAATAATTTAGAACTAGAAGTTTACTGTCTCAACTTTTTCTTGGACTACTAGAAAGAGAATTTACAATGCGTGCTTTTCTAAATAATATTCTGTTGAGGGAAACATTGCTTCATTTATTGAACATTTAAAATTGGCATATAAGAAATATGAAACACCTGTACCAAATATTAAACTGGATGTCCTAGAACTTGAATGGCTCTTGCAGCTGAATATTCTTTTATTTTTTTTTTTGGTAATGAAAATGTGTAACTTTGATGATAGTCCTTACAAGAGTCTGCTGTGGAATTGTTCAAGTTCATGGTGTTAATCCACTTTAGTACAGTGGTAAGTGTCCCCACCTGTCATGCGGGAGACATGACATATCCGGGAATATATGAGTTTGATTCCTGCCGGGAGGCAGTGGTGCCATTTAAGTTAGACTCGATGATCCTTGTGGGCCCCTTCCAACTCTGAATATTCTGTGATTTTGTGATACATCAACTGGATAAGAGTGGACAGAACATCCAGAGCACAAGCACAAGAGTACTTCAACGTATTTCAAAATTCAGTAGGGACAAAAGTGGATGTGAGCATAACAAAATGTTCCTTAATATATTTTTATCCATGCTTTGAGTATTATCTAAGAGCAAATCTTCAGTTTGGGAAATAGCTGGGGTGCCTGATTTACTTTCTCTTTCAGACCCTATTAAGTGCAACTACAGGAATAATTTTTTTGCTTAGAGTATGATTTGAGTTCAGACAGATATAATTAAGAAAATTTTGGATTGTTTTTTCCCCACCATTTTACTCAACCTTACGCCCTTGGCCCTTGATAGGGCAAATGATGGACTTACGTCCATCAAGTCCGATCAAGTGGACTTATTTTCTGTTTCCAGAGAAAGGTGTGAAAAGTTGGAAAATAATTTCAATTCATAATTGCAGAATTATGAAATCTCTTCTAAAAATATTCTTTCATATCTGGTATATTATGAGTTAATTTTTAAAATTTTATTTCTATGCTCACATACTTTCCATTTTCTCACATACTGATGGAAAATGAGCAAAACTTCTGCTGCCTGTACTAAAATAAACAAGAATCTTCAGTGGTGCTGCTGCATGTGTGTGAACACACTGTGGTGATAAGCCTGACCTAACTCAACTTTTTTTACATAGAACATACATGAAACTCTGTTTTATTTGAATAGCACCCCGTGAAATTATTTTACTCAGCATGCTTAAAACATTCAGTGCCAGCCTATTAATTTATATAACTAAGTAAAACACATTAGAGTGATGAAGGCAACAACTCTCTCTCTTTATCGTTGAGATAAACAGGAATATCCATAGATTAAGTAAGATTTAAGCACCTTATCTGAAAGGAAATTTGCCTATTCAAGGTGTGAAAAGCTCTTAGCTTTCAGAGTTGATATCTTCATAAAAAGAAAAAAACACTGTTGTTCTAAGACAAATATTTAGGCAACCTTAGTCTGTAATATTATTATTAAGCGGGAGAAATACATGTACTTAAAAAAAAAAACAAGCAGAAAAAGAGTCTTCCTGAATAAGTATATTTTGGGATTTGAAAGGAACATTTCTGAATTATTTGGGGGTTTATTGTTGTTGTTGGTTTTGTTTGTGGTTGTTCTTTTTAAGAAACTTCAGGAAATATACGTCTTTCTAGTGAAATTCTCGTATTCTTATTATTTGCCCCAATGCTTTCTGGAACACTTTCATTATGTATCAGATGTGATACTACAAAAATATTACCTGGAAATTATTATTTGGGTTCAGGTTTGTCAGGTCACTTTTAAGAGCATCAACAAGAGGTGTAAAAAGCACTACAAAGATCAGTTTGTAATTAGGAACGGCGTGCTTAGAGTGCTGATTAATTTCAGGCAATGATTTCTGAGTACACTGGATATACAGCAGAGTTTTTTAGTATAATTAGATTTTGAATGCCAAGTCTGTGATCAATAAGAATTAAAAGACCATTTGCAAAAGCTATATTTATACAATTTATACAAACAGTTTTTCTTTCCTTTAAATATCTCAAGCCCTAAAGCATAAAAATTATCAAGATTCTATACTAGTTCCATCATAAACTCTACTTTTCTTCTTGCTTTATATAATAGTTACTTAATCTTTTTAATTTTCAATGTAAAACAAAGTTTTCTGGTATTTAGTTCATTTGTATTTAGTTTAGCAGGTGTCAATTTAATTAATAATCAACCAAATGACATTCTAGATTTGCTTTGGATAGCAGTTCAATGCATTCTATTGATTTTTGTATTATTGGACTAGATGTTGTCATCATTATTACTTTGTGCCATGCTTCAGGCAGGATTTGAATTAACCAGCAGTATTTCAGTATAGGGAGTTTTTGTCTTTCAACATGAAAATTGTATTATAGTTCAGCAATAAACTATTTTTATACCCTTCAGGGGCATTTTTTTAGTTTAAAAAATCATTAAGTATTAAAAGTCTTCTAAACAAAATGGTTCCAAAGGTTTTAGGGTTTTTGGTTGGTTGGTTTGTTGGGGATTTTTATTGGTAGTTGTTAAAGCTCTACAACTTTTTGCAGTATTTAATAAGATGCTACCTAGCATTTAACCACGCGGCCTGAGGTTGGACAGTTGTTGTGGGGATTAACCTTTATTTTCTCTACAGTAAAAGCGGCACACTATTCATGTTTAAGTGAGTTAAAAGAAGGTACCCTACTCCAGTGAAACATGGCAGCTGCTGTGAAAGGAAACAAGTCTTGTATCAGCTACATCTGTTTTTGTGATGGGGTTCGGATTAGAATCAGCTCTTTCAAATGTTTACAAAGGTTTTAGGAAACAGATGGAAACTCAAAGCTAAAGCTAGAATTTTTCACAAATTTAGGGAATGGTTGATGTTGGAGGTGACCTATGGCAGTCAACTTGTCTAATGCCCTGCTCAGAAAAGGGTCACTTATAGCACTGTTCTAGAAGTGTTAGTCATTAGTGCATTTTTGAGAGACTGGAGGAAAAAAAAAATTAAATTACTGTCCAGGCACAACAAAGAGGATGAGAAATTGTGGACAGAAAAGGACTTACCCATATTGTTGTGGAAAATATGTTTACTTTGAGAGGATGTTCTCTGGTCTGGTGGCCATGCAAATGTAAAATGCAATGCAAAAATGTGTGGCTAAAATAAGGGAAGACATTTAATCACAAGTCCAAAGAGGTACTAATGTAGAAAGACCTGCTTTTCAAAATCGAATAAACTACGTAAAGTAAAAACATGTAGTCCCTTTTGAGAACTTTTCCCAAACTTTACTTAATTTGAATTTCACAGACTTGACATCTTGTTTTGACAATTCATCTGATTATATCAATATGTCACATTATGCAATAATAGTGAAACATGATATATTTCAGCACAATGAGTCATCCTGATGGCATGTCAGATCCAACATATTCCAAATCAAAGTTCCTTAAATCATGATGATTGAAATCTCTGTTTAAAAGAGCTTCCTCTGCTCAGATTATTTGTATTTCCTATTGCTTCTGTTAAGTCAAACTGGGTCTTTTACAGTTTCTCTCTCTTGACTCAGTTTTCTTTCACTTTAAGTCAACACACAAGAGAAAACAGAGATGTGCAAAACCTCAGGGGTATAATGGAGAATAAAACAACCTTTTTTTACTTGTGCCCTTGGACATGTTTGAGAATACACATCTAGAGGCTTAAAGTACATTTCATTTCAACAGTAATAGCTTTCCTACACCTCCCTTAATAATCAAGATATTCTACCCTTGAAAGCTGAGGCCGGAAAAGGAAGTTGGAGACAATTCATTGATGAACCTTCTAGTGTAAACTTCGGACAAAAATCTCATTATTGAGCCATGTCAAGAATTTCTGGAATAAAGTTTCATTTACTATTATTCCAAGAAGGCAGACCTAAGGACAAAACACGTATTTCTGCTGTTATATTGTAAGAAAGATCAATAAATATTTAATTTTTTTAAAGAAAGAATATGTATTCTCTTTCCCACTTTATTACCTGAAGAAAAATTTTTCAACTTTTTATGAGGTTTTTTTTTTTACATGCCAGAATATTTGGATATCAGTTTAGTAAAATAATTACTTGATATAATTTTCTACTTTTTTGTGTGAAGGGTCATATGAATCGTTTTATTTCCAATTTACATGCCACTATAACTAAAAAATTCAGGAGACATGCTGTTTATGGGAGATGATAAGTTTTCTCAGATAAAAGAGTTTTGTTGAAGTCTGGATAGTTCATCCAGTTTGTTGATTAGTCATTTTGCTGAAGTAGCTTAGGAGGGCCTCTGTTTGATGTCAGTGTCTTCCCTTGCTTCTTTGAGAAGAAAATTCTGACCTAGTTGTGGAAATGTTTAGAAAAAAGGTGCTTGCAGGATAACACACCTTATTAGCTGCTTTTCCACTGCTGAGCATTACTACCCTTAATCCTAATAGAAGGTATATGCGCACCTTAGCGGACAAGTGGGTCACACCGCTGAGTGGATTTCAGGCTCCTCAGAAAGTAATACAAGAGTAGAACCATTCCATTACCCCAAATGACTGCCAATGATCATAATAGGTCCTGGCACTGGGTGCGAAGAGCAGGAATCCTGTCATCCTCTCTGTTTATGATGTTTCCTCAGAGATAGTCTATCTTTTCCCAAGAGACTGCTTTACAGTGAGGGGAACCTCCCGTCCCCTGCCAGACTTCTGCTAAATATTAATTTGGAATTTATTGAAAAATAAAACATTGAGTCTGTGAATCCTCTGATTTGAAATCCTGCTGCACATGTGTAGAAGAGGGAAGGCAAAAGCAAAGATAGAGAAGCATAATGAATGTTGAACGTGAGATTACCTTTTGCAAAATATGTTTCTTCGTTTACGTGGGAACCCATTTAAATACAAACCGAGAAACACTTCTAAAATTCCTACTATAGGGAATAATTTTTGGTTTAGGTTATGAAAATAAATGAGATAACGTAGGGAGAAGCCTTGCTTTCCCTTATATAGGTGTATAAACCTGGTAGCTACCATCTTGATCCCAAAAATCATGTTCATAATTAGCTATAATCCAAACCCTTTAACAATTGTCAACTATTCAAAAACTTCGATAGGTAAGAAATTTATTTTTTTTTCCCAGTGAACTTCTGGCAGAAATAAAACATTTTTCATTATTATCCATTGCATAAATGACAATATTCCTGTCTGATTTTATTATATGAAAAAATAACCCAGAAAAAAAACCCAAGCAGCACAGATTAAAGTGAGATGTGTGCAAGTACCTTACACATTGACAAGACGATCAAATAACATTCATTAGAAACATTCACAAAATATACTTGTAAAGTCTATTAGACATATGAGTAATTATAACTCTGCTGGAAACAATGCAGTGTTTGATTTATCGTATCTCCTGTATATTTCGATATATTTTCTGTTTTTTAACATGCAGTTGTGACTGAAATTTCGGCATATCTTTAATCCCTTGCTTGCAGCTAGGGTTTCAGGATGCATTTTCCTTTTCATTGTATTGCTTGAGCTCTCATTCTTGTGGAGAGCATAAGCATGTTCTCTGATTCATTTTTTAATATTATATTTTTACATGGCTATATTTGCTAGCCAGCAGCTATATTTCAGTTTATCACCAGAATTCCTTGCAAATAGAAGCACTTTATAAAACAAGTGAAATCACAATACCCAATCATTCTGAAATATTAGGCTACTTCAAATTTTTATAAGCTCTTAAATTTTGAGGTGATCAGGGTTCTGAGCTTGCATTGCACAGAATAATTTAAAATTATTGGAGCACTTCACATATTTTTAAAACCACTTCAGCTAGGAAATGATGGGGTTCCAGAAATATGTGGCCTGTAAGAGTGTAAAATTATCAGAGAGCTTAAGTGCTTCATTGTGAAAGTGATCAAGGTTCCTTGCTTGCACATTGCAAAGCAATTGAAAATTACTGGAGTGCTTCAAGTGGTTCATGTTTTCAGAAGAGTTTTAGTCTCTCCCGCTCAAATACCCTTTACAATTGTGAATGTCTCCAATAATTTCAAGTGTTGAGTGTGCACCTGTTATCCTGCTTTTCCTTATTTTGAGTTGTTGAGGTTTTTTAGGTCCAAATATTTGTCTTTCTGGATCTCAGAGTTAACTAAGTCTTGAAATCTTTTCGTTTCAGATGCATAGAAACTTTGGTGAACTTAAATGTGCTATTGCTTCTGAAAAAAAAATAAATTAAGGAAATGTTTTAATAATACTAGCATTGAAAGTTGACACCTGAAGTCTTACCTATATCTTTCATTTATTTACAGAGTAGTTTTCATAGGTAGCTTATTTAATTTAAAATTTTATGACGTACACTCCTATTGGTTTAGATTTTAAGTAATTTAAAATTATTTAATATTACTTCTAGTATGATTGTGGGTTTTTTAAAAATTGTATTTAAAATATTGGCTTTTTCTTTATGTGTCCTTCTTTCTCTTCCGTTCCTTTATATCTTCAATACATATACTGCACAAACCACTGGTATATAATAACTCATTCTCTCACAGCTCATTCTCAGTACTATGTTTTTTTAGAACTCACAGTGGGTAGAATTTTGAGCTGGATTTATCATCCACACAAGAGAATCATAATAGTTCTATATTTTAAGAAGGGAAGAAAAAAGCCCTATAAAGTGCATCATTCTGCAATGCATTGTTTCTGTACGTTGAATTTATGACTGTAAGAAGGAAATCACTTGTGTTATACAGGTATTCTATTGTGTGCATTTAAAAATTTAATTCAGTCCCTACTGTGCTATTCGTTTTACTTAACTGTTTTCATGAACTTTGCTTATTTCAGGTCTATGTTTCCTTACCTTATCTCTGCTATGAACTGTTTGCTTCAGCCATTTGCTTCTTTCAAAGGTGTAAAGAAAAAAACATCTATGTACCAGGATTTTTTTTGTGGGTTTTTTTTTTTTCAGTCTAAGTATAGCTGTGTAAGAAATTATTTAAACCAAAAATTATGTGTTCATTTTTACCTCTGTGTTGTTTGTATGAGCTATATTAGTAATAACTGTGTTCTGAAAAATGAAATGCAACAGGATGAAATTGTCCTTAACTATAATACCACAGTGACAGTCTAAAGATGAAGCAACTAGAAATTACTTACAATCAATAGATCAGGGTTTTTTGATGATCAGATTGAAATACTACATTGTTTAACATGATATTGCATTCATTTTCATCTTACTGTTTTAACTGTTAAGGTATCTAGAGCAGCATAATTCCTAGGAACTGATGTTTCATGCTGATTTGAACTGACTGTTTTTAAACTTTATTTATAACACTTTTTAGCATTCCTTCGTGAGAATTTTAAATTATGAGGCGCCAAAAAGTGCTTACAATTTAAGAAATATTTGGAATTCAAAAATCATCATCTTGGATATGTTGTATGCTTGTTTTCATGAATAGTGTTCTCTAACCTTTGCCACGGAAAAATTAAAATAAATTATTTTTATCTTAGAAAATCACATTAGTATTTGCTACAGATATATCCTTATCAATAACCACTATCAAAACAAAGTTGTTGCACTTTTTGAAAATGAAATTACTATTGCAGTTACAATTATTGGAATAAAGAAGAGAGATATCTATAGGAATTTAAAAGACTGAAATCTGTAAACATTAATATAAAAATTGTTTTTAGTGTTAACATTTATCACAGGCTGAATTTCTGTGTGTTACAATAAATCATGTCTTATGGGGCAAGTGCTTGGCCTCTATTTTTCAAGTCAGTATTTTCAAGTATTCAATGTGATCACAAGGAAAAAGATATTTGTACCTGTAGTTCATTTTAATCAAACTGATTTTAAAAAAGTAAAAAGGGAAGCCTTAAGTAGGTAAAAAACCTACTTGCCTGACATTTCTCTCACTGTTTTTAGTGACAGTAAGGAAGTGTCCTGGGTCAATTAAGATGATGTATGAATTGAATTTAGAAATACTTGAATAATATATATAGAGAGAAATAAGAACATTACTGGGAGAAAGATAGGAAAAAAAAAAACCTATAACAGATATATGCTTGAACAACAACAATAACAGTATCAAAACCAACGGAACAATGACAACTGTAGACAGCTGGGACATAAACAAGCACAAGGGAGGTTCCTAGTGAAAGAGAAACTAGGGCACTTCCAACATTCCAGGGGCAGGGGAATAGGGTTCAGGGTAGGCAAACCAGTGGAGTAACAGCCAGTGGTCCTTTCCTGGATTCCTGGGCTGCAGGGAGATCCAGCAGTTTGCAGGGGGAAGGTTGTACTGAGATGAGGAGTCAAAGGTCCACATGGTCCCGGGCAAAATGGCAGCTGTAGAGATCAAGGGAGAAAACAAAACTTCCTCAGTCCAGGAAATCCACAAACTCCCATCCTGAGACCCAGGAGCTGTAGTTATATGGCCTTGGGCCCCTCCCATGTCACATGTCTTGGGGGCATGTCTTCACATGCCATTGGCCGTCACTCAGCCTGCCCCAGCCCTCAGGCCCCTCCGCTGGTCACATGCCTTGCTGGGAATAGAAAATAAGAAAAAGGATCTTCCATTGTTTGTCAGATAAAAAGGAGAAAGGTCCTCTCCTGGTTGCATTCCTTGCAGGGGAAGGAAGGGGAGATTAGAAAGGGAACCTATTGTCTGTTCCAGTAAATAGGAGAAAAGTTTCACAATAAAACAAAAGGGCTCTCCCCATGACAGGAAGAATGTTTCCAAGTTTGGGGAGCAATGCTTAAAAAGGGAGGGATGCAAATATTGTACCTTTTAACTATACCACTGTTGTTTCGTCATAGCAGATATAATCCCTTGAATACCACGGGGAGTCAGTTCCGGAAAGATGATGTGATAACTGAAATCTGCAAAGTAATGGTAAATACAGTAAATATGGTAAATATAATAAATATGGTAAATATGGTTAAGTCAAGGGAAAAGAAAATTCTTTGTATTGAAGCCATGAATAGTGAACTGCAAAGCGGAGAAGTATTACTGTGTATCGATACAAGAAACCGCTATATGAAGGAAACAGGGGTTTGAGTTTATTTGGACTGAGCGTGTACTGTGTAACTGCAGTGTTCATACTGTGTCATGGGGGACAGAGGTCAAAAGAATGACTGTGGCTACCAAAGGGGTTCAAAATTAATGCCAAAGTAACACAGAAGGAAGCCACCAGCACTACCATGTTCAGACTGGTTAAGTTCTTGTTCCTGTTGCTGGAAGAGAGTTTTGAATTACTCCTTTCCTTTAATCAAAAACAAAACCAGAATTTCTATGTAAGGATTTACTGCTATCTGCCTTAAAAGTAAGGATACTTCTTAAAGGAGACTTTTGATCTTGGTGAGGAAGACCACTTTCAGGGAGTATTAATCAGCAAAACAGTGCATAATGTGTGCCTAAGGCTTCTCCTTAGAATTTACTAATAAGTTTTGACATTGCTACAGAAAACAATCTCCATTTCACACATGTAGGCATGTATTTCTTTATTTTTCATGTACATACCAAGGTGTTTAAATAGTGTGACCTAATTATTTCTTGCACTTTTGGCATCCTTCTTCTACACTGAAAATTTTAGAACTGCTTGGAGTTCTGAAAGAGTATTTCTAGGAGGAAAAAAGAAATTATTTGTTAAATACAGTCCAAATCACCTGATTTTTTGAAAGGGGGATATACAACTTTTCACCAAACTGGCACATATGCCTACTGTGGCTGATGTATAAATTGGTTTATGAGAACTTTGTGTATAAATACTCTTAAATTCTTTTGATAGGGACATATGTATGTTGAGGTTTTTCATTTGTGTATTTTGGATTTTGTTTTCTTTCTTATTTATTAAAATTGGTCACATGTCTGATTTTTTTTCTCCTCAGATACTTTTATTATAGTCATTCCTCTGTATTGTAACTGACAGATTTTGAACAAGGGGATTCAACTATTTTAGCATTTTAGCCAGAGGACGACAAACAATTATGTATAGGGACCACTTCCTAGAAAAAAGGAATAAAAATATATTGCCTAGCATACTAGGCAATGTTTTGTTAACATTACACCTATGAAATAGTAAAAAAAATAAAATATCCCCTAACAAAACACAATGGTTTATGTATATATTTCCTGTTGTGTATGATTCTGGATACTAAGTTAGATGTGAGTGATTTTTCCGCAAATATAACATAATATAAGAGGGACATTGGGCATTTCTCAAAATATATTGCTATACGTAGCTTCCCAAAGGCTAAATACTGGCTAGTTGTGATTGCTCGAAAGCAGCCATTCTGATTCCATGATTAGACAGAAAACTTCACAGTAATTATTGAAAACTTGATTTTCTCTAAGTGAGAAATAGCTATAACATTTTAGCTTTGTGAATTTTAGAGACAACATGTATTCAAATGGCCTAAACTTCTAATAACTTTCAAAATTGCCATAAGATAGGGAAGTAAATGTAAAAATCATGGATAAAGTCTATAGGCTGAGTAGTAATAAACTTGATAAAAACTAGACCTGTAACTTGTGAAAATTATGTTCGTTGGTAAGTATGGTTGGATCTTAGGTTCTATTTCTGACTGATAGACAAAATGTTGTAAAAATAGAACTTTTAAATACAGAAAATTACTTAGATGTATTGAAAGCTGTCATAACACTGTTTCAGTATTCCAAATCCTCTATAAATTTTTTTTCTATTTACTCGTGATTTTTTAAAATTCATGTATATTTTCCAATGCATATTTATTTTTATAGCATAATCAAAGCAGTGTTGTAGGAAACCAAAAAACTTTCCCTTGAATTTATACACTAATAATTTTTTTAATCACACATCTTCACAATTAAAACATTAGAGAAAAGGCCTTTTAAAAATGGCAGAAAATGGCAAAATACTAGACACTAAGAAATGTCCTGAGCAAACACTTATAAACACACTTGTAATAATGATTATATTTTTTGTAATATTGAGCTAAACCAGGACTTTTTAATTACCTGAGGAATGAAAAAAATCTATCAATTTTACTTGTCCTTGTAATCTAGGAAATGAAACTCATATTTGGTGCAAACTTCTCCATGTTGATGCAATTTAAAAAAGAAGAAGAATTTAAGAAAAATTTCTTAAAAAAACCTTTCTGTGGATGGTTGTAATTGTGAGATTTAATAAAGGATAGACATTTATCTTCTTACAAAGTGAGTGTGTGTACCATAACTTAGTCCAATAACTAGTAATAATAATTTTATTCTTTGAGAAAGTATTAAAAATGTGATCTGGAAATTTAATGGTTGTGTTTGGTTGGTTGATTGGGTATTTTAGGCAGTTAGAGAATACTTTTCGTTCTTGCTGTAAGAGAAGAGGAATTGGCCTCTTCCAGCTAATTCTATTTATGTGTAAATTATCACAGGGGTAAAATGATTGCTCTGTTAAATTAAATAAACCTTAGAGAATTCGTTAATTTTCATGGGTTTTTGGGGTTGGATTTTGGGTTTAGGGGTTTTGGTGGGGTGTTGGTTTTTTGTTGTTGGGTTTTTTCCCCCTTTTGGGTTTTGTTTTTTGTTTTTTTGGGTTTTTTTTATTTTAAAATGTAGGACAGTTTATTCTGTCCTAAACTTTTGATATATATGATGGGATGTTTGGACTGTAATGAAGAAAATATAAAGGAAAGTTTTTAATGCTCTTTCAATCTATTTCTAACATGGCTTCCTGTGAAAAGTAGGTTAATGCAGTGATTCTCAGTCAATTACTCCCATACATAACGTAAATCCAAGTCAACACAGTCTTGGATAAACAATTGTGAGTTTCATTTGAGGGATATTCACAGATTCACAGAATATTCTGAGTTGGAAGGGACCTATAAGGATCATCGAGTCCAACTCTTAAGCGGGACTGCTGCCTTCCCTGGTGGGAATTGAACCCCCAGTCTCATGCATGAGAGGTGGTGACATTCACCACTCTACTAAACTGGATTTCTAGAGAAACATCAGGTTTTACGTATCTCCTATGTAACATCACCAGGAATTGGTCAAGCAATGCAGACACAATTTTTTCACATGCCGCAATACTGCTGTTCCATGACAGAGTTTTTCCAGTGCAGGTTCTACAGACACTGTGAGGATGGCCACCAAAGTGATGGGCCATACTTCACGGTTTTTGTTTGTTTTGTTTTGTTTGTTGGTGGGGTTTTTTGTTTTGTTATTTTTTTCGTTTTGGTTTGGGTTTGTTTTGGGTTTTATTTGTAATCAAATCACTAATTAAGAAAAGTTACACTTTTTATCTGTGTGGCTTTTGTTTGTTTTCTAGTCTAAATGAGTGGACAGCAGGGATTTGCAGCCTTGTTGTGTGAGACAAGGCCAATGGCATCCTGGCCTGCATNTGGGAGGAAACCCATTGCTGTTCACATCGAAGTAAACAGGGTAAAGGATGTTTTCCTGGTGTTGAATGCAGGTGAGATTCATGGCTAGTTGGAAGGTCTGAAGCAACTTGGCCAAATGCCTTCCTGAAAGCTCATGGTTTAAAGGATTTTGCTTCAGAGAAAGTAGTTTTGACCCTGATATTTCCAGACTGGTTCCAGAGGTCTACTTTGTACTTTTCAGTTAACTCAGGGGAAATTTCAGTCATCTGGGTCTGGAGGTGCCAGATCCTGCCTATTGCTGCGCTGGAGGAAGAGCAGATGATGTCAACTTCCCAATTGCTTAGGCTCCTGTCCAGGGAAACGACAGGGTCAGTGGTCAGGCTGCAACTGTCTGTTTCAAAAGGGCAGCTTTCAAGCTTAACCTTGAAAAGGAGTCTTCCGGGATTTGTGTCTGATCTTTAAAGTCTATGGAACCCCAATTCAGCTTCCTAAAGATGATTCCTCCTGGTCCAGGAACCAGTAGCTTCAATATGGAGTATTGCAAGGATCCACCAGTCAGAAACTTCACTTATTTATTTGTAATTTTTCTATTTACTGCTAAGTAGCTTCTTAGTTTTATTTGAAAAGGAAATTGACTTCTCTCTCTCTTTGTCATTGCCTTGTTAACAAGGAGGAGGAAAAGCTGCCTAATCTCAACATTATGAGAGTTGTTAGAATTGATCCCAAGTGAACTCTGGAGAGCAGAAAGTCAGATCACCTCTTTGTTTTGTTCCGAGGGGTTACCGAAAGGGAATGACAGCCTTCAAGGGACCTATTTTCCACTAGCTGAAAGACTGCATTAAGCAAGCATGTTTAGTGAAGGGTAAAGAGAGTACCAGTGGGAACGAATGTGCGCACCACCATAGCAGGCAGGGGGCTCAGAGAGGAGGAGGCAGATGTCTGCTGTGCAGGGCTCTCTAAAAAGGCCACATGAGCCTTTCTGAGTAATTCAGTAATTCAGGATTGCAGACTGAGTGCTCTGTGGCATCCTCTGGAGTTCTTGGAGAATGGGTACAGGCAGCCTCTTTTAGCCTCTCCTTACATGCAAAGTAGAAGAAGTACTTCTTGTTAGTCCTGCTTGCCCAATGCAGGGGGTTTGGGGAAGGGAGGTTTCTGTTGTAGCGAATAGTTTTCTCCATCTAAGCTTGTGTAGAAAGTGTCTGAAAAATGTTGGCATACTGTTTCTTGGGTGAGTTCTTAGCACTGTTTCACTGCTCTTCATTAACTATGACTAATAAAAATATTCCTTCCAATATCAGTTTATTTCTCAGTATCACAGGAAAACATTTCATTGATCTTAAAGTTATCTTTTTATTTTCTGAGATTTGACCCATGTATAAAAATAGAGAATCTTGTGTGGGCTAGCTTCTTTCCGTGTGACAGTACACCACATTTCCATGACAATGAGAATTCAGCATACAGGGTTAGAGGAGTGGGTAATACCTCCATTGGTGCAAAATAATAATACGTATTAGACTTTTCACAGATATGAAGAGAACTGTGTCTTGGCCTGAGAGAGTGGGAGGGGTTACTTATCTATGCTGGATAAGAGAATTGTTAGAGATGTAACAAGATTTATTACAAATATAAATGAAAATGTATGTATATAAGTATAATACCAGCTACAGAGGATAAAAATAAAAACAAAACCAAACCATGCCCCCATGACCCTAAACACCAAAACACCCAGGACGCAAACCCACACCAGCCACCCACCCCCAAAAAACCCAAAAGCATAAAACTGTAATAAAAGGATTCAGCCGCAGGGCAGAGTCCAGGGCTGGCCACTTTTGCAGGGATAGGACCAGCAGAAAAAGGATTCAGTAGCAGGGCAGAGTCAAGAGTTGGCCACTTGAAGCAGGGAAACCCAGGGACACCGGAGCATAGGAAACACAGGAATGGCAGGAGATTCAGGGATAATCCCTAGCCAGGACAGGCAGGTAGAGAGTTCCACGAAGTGACTGGGTCTGGCACTGCTACCCAGCAGCTTGCCTCTGGGCAATGGGGTCCAAAGAAGAGAGAGAGAAAAGGCACTTCTGCCGTGCCACAGTGTTTTAAATCCCCTGCACCACACCAGTTTCCCGTTTTCCCAGCGGCCAGTGAAAAGCAGCTCCAAGAAATTAAGGCCTCTCCATCTCATTTCCATTTACTGCGGAAGAGACAACAGTCTGCGTCACAGCTCATGGTGGCCTCCATGGCATTCAACCACATGACTGAGCAGCCCAGACAGCCAGAGTCCACCACTGCCAAGAAGGAAGCAGTGGCAGCACTCCACACTTACGCCCTGAGGGTGCAGCGGCTGCTGTGTGAACACTAGCCATAACCACTGCTGGCAGCACTGCCCATCCCAGTGGCCCTGGGAAATGGCACAGAGAACACGGGTGATGTTTGTCATGCAGGGCTCCCTGCAACATCGGCCTCCATCTTGCTGGGGCTGCCACGGCTTGTTGGCACCCACCGGCACCCACTCGCATTCTGTGGCCCGGGTAGAGGGTGGCAGGAGCTGCACTAGGGCCACACAGGCGGCAACCAAAAAAAGCCTCCATTGAAAAGCTGGCTGCCTCCATTCTGGCAAAATGGAAGAATTCAAAACCGATATATATTAAAAGTACTTTTGAGCACTTAAACCATGACAAACTGCAATAAGGCTAATTTGAGTCAGTCCTATAGACCAAAAAAATAATTGAAACTCCCATTTTTCCAGAGCAATATGTAATATATTTGTTTAAATACAGTGCTTTCAGAGAACAATCTTACTAGGCATAGAAATTTCTACAAGACTGGGAAAGCTGATCATATGCACTTGGGCTCACAGAAAATTTTAAAAGGCAAGTGTTTCCTATGAAGTTTAATACCCTGATGAAATGTGCCAACTGTGAGTCTTGTGCCCTACCTTGTTTACCCGCATCCTTGCCAGCTGGACCTGGAGGTGATGCACCTGCCTGCAAGGAGACATACTGCAATTCCCAGGAGTCACTGCAGCTTGAATGAATTTCTTAAGCCAGATGAGGAAAACCTACCTTTTTCCCCCTTGGTGTCCGAAATTCTAAGATCTCATGCTTAAAGTCAGAAACTCATGCTCCAGTAATACCTTGCTGCATTGCGACCCCTCCATTGCGACCTCTCTGGTTTGCGAGAAATTTTTCTCACAAATCTGCCTCAGTGATTTACGGAGCTTCCCAGCCGATACATGCGCCATACTTCTGCTTCACTGAGGAGCAGCACCAGCGTTCCCTGTGGAGCAGGACTGGCCCGGCCCCACAGGAAGGGCGTGCAGTGCCTCTTGCTCCCATGGCATTTATGGTCCCACGGCGCTGTGCCCTGGTCCCTGTCCCGCTTCTCTGTGTCTCTATGCCTGGTCCCTAAAGAATAAGGCTCACGCCATGGTATGCCCTGGGTGGTGGCTGAGACCCAGCACAGCACCGTCACAAGCGACGTTGCCCCCGTTACTCTAAGCCCAGCCAGGGGACTGACCCCTGTCAGGTGTGTGTTACTGTTTTCATGGCTACAGGCGGAGAAGGCAATGTAGTCTGTGCTCGGGGACTGTACACCCGGTGCACCTGGTGATGACATAGCCCCAGGGAAAGTGCACCATGAAAGTGCAGCTGGGCTGGCCGCGACGGCAGTGGGACAAGCGCTGTGTGCTGGGATGGGGCAGCGGCAGGACATGCCCACAAGTTAAGGTTTCCCAAGCTTCAAGAGTGCCAACCTGAGCCCCGGGACACCTCTTCCCCACCTCGGAGGCAGAGCAAACATGAGCGGTGGCAGCAGCACAGCAGCAGACGCGGAAGCGGCAGCGTGGCTGAAGAGAAGCCCAGGGAATCTCCCCAGGCAGAGAGGGATCAGAAACGCTTCACTTTGCTCCCCTGTGCTGGAGAGTCCATGGGGAGAAGCAGAAAATGCTCCCCCTCCCCAGCACTCCTGATTGGCTGGGGGTGGAGCGATGGGTGTGTCCTGTGTGCATATTAATGACCTGCACATGTTTGCAAATTAGACGTTTCGCGAGACCCTGGCAAGACCCCTTCCTCATGAAGGGTGAGGTATTCCTGTATTGTTATTTTGTCTTTACCAGACAGTATGTTAGTTATGCTTACAAATGTGTAGCATGTGCTTGGCTCTTCAGTGCTACTCCTGGCCATCTAGGGAGAGTTTTTCTGGGAGAGGACCCTAAGGCTTTCACTCCTAGAGCTATACTTATCAGGCCTTTGGCATAGTATTCTCTGACGTCTAGAGGAATAAATATGAAAATACAAAGAATAAGATGCTGGAAATTGACCCAAATATTTCTTCAGTGCAGCATTTAAAGACTGCTCCAAAACTTATTGGTCAATCAGATTTCTGATTGTGTAATTGTATTGTTTGCATCTTCAAGTAAAACCAGAGAGTATTCAGGTTTTTATTCACAGAATCACTGAATCACACACAATATTCTGAGTTGGAAGGCACCCCCAAGGATCATCAAGTCCAACTCCCAAGATAATGCCTGTACAATTCCTTAAGGTTTCCAAATGATTGCTGAGAGATCCAAGCCTGCCCCATCCTTCACTGATTTAGCTACTTTTTTTCTCTGTCCTTACTTCTCAGAGAGACTAGTCCTCCTAAAAGGATTATGTAAGAAACAGAAGTTTCCATATAACAGAACAAGAGTGTTTGATGGTAAGAAGACAAATCTTTTACATTAAAAGGTTATTTTCAGTTTTCAGTGATTTCCACCAGTATAGTCCACCTGTTTCTTTTTTCAGTTTTCTTGTTGGGTTTAGTCTGCACTCTGGTTTAGTGTCACTCAGAAATTGCATCAAGAAAGGTAGGCAGTTTACCTTAGTTGAAGGAACTGCCGGAGGGTAGGAGGGCTCTTCAGAGGGACCATGTCAGACTAGAGAAATGGGCAGACTCCAACAGTATGAGATTTAACAAGACGAAGTGCCAGGTTCTTCACTTTGGAAATAACAACCCCATGCACCACTATCGGCTGGGGGAGGAGTGGCTGGAGAGTGGTGAAATGGAGAGGGATTTAGGAGGAATTGTTGACAGAAAACTTAATATGAGCCAGCAGTGTGCC
>WEKX01011794.1:0-77783 GCA_013390025.1 Pitta sordida
GAAAATGGCGGCGGCGCGTGAGGGCGCGGTGCGTCCCCTCAGCAGCTTGCCCTCCTGTCAGGAGCCTCAGCGCGGGGCGGCTCAGGGCTGACCCGGCTCCCCGTCACGCCTCGGCTTACCTGCCGGTGAGCAAAACGAGTAACAAATGCAAAAACGTTAAAAAAAAAATCACATCTTAAAATCTGGGTCATCTAAATGGGTCCGTGCCCCCGGCAGGGACGTGGAACTGAAAGGAGGAGTTGGACTCGATGGTCCTGAGGGATCCCTTCCAGCTCAGCGTGTTGTGTAATTCCAACCCAATCCATTATGGTGATCCTATGAAATAAACACTCATTTGCCTTAAATTTAAAAATAACAACAAGTCACATTTCCAACATTAATATTAGTTTTCCAAAAATTGCAGTTGAGCTTGCTCTGAACACGTAAAAAGTTGAACTGTGAGGGGGGTGTCCACAATCCAGCATCCCATCAGTAAAAAGACTTAATTGTGGCCAAACACTATTACTCACAGATGTTATACCTTGAGCTCATCTGAGCTGATCCCTTAAAAATCCGCCTTTTCCCCCCAAGAGCTTACAGTCTAAATAACCTTCATTTTTCTTAGCACAGAATTAGAGAACTGCAGGAAGGGAAGCAACCCACCTAGAGTCAACGACTCCGTCCAAAAATAAAATGATGCACATCTTAATTTTCATAATCCTTCATCAAGAAAAAGACCAGGCTGGGCACAGAAAAAGATCCATCCCAGCTGGGACTGAGAGACAGTAAATGCTGCCTCTGCAGGAAGCCAAGCAGGTAAGACACTTGGAATCCCTCCCATCTCTTACATTAAAAGATCAGGGTCACCATGACATATATACTGGCCTCGCCCCTTCTTTACGGGGGGCAACTTTCCATAAAAAGGTAAAATTTGAACTCTGGAAAAAGTCACTTCGCAGTAAAGAAACAAGTCCTGCTGCATGTTGTATTTCCGGCATAAATATTAGTTTTCCAGCTCTTATTTTGGGCCTGTACTAGATTAAGCACCACTTGGGCCACAGAGCTTTGAAGCTGTAGACCAAAAGCTTTTATTTTTGGCCCACTATTTAATAGGATCCAGTGAAATTGATTGATGCAGTTGGAGAAATGCTTTTGATTAGCCTTTGTTGTGGTGCTCTGAAGCACACCCTGCCCTCATGCCAGCCCCCAATCTTCTGCTTACACTGGGCAAAACACACAATTTGGCCAAGGAATTCTGAACAGAATTCTGAGCAGAGCTGAGAGGAGGTACCAACATCTTTTTAACCACCCGAGGTGGAACACAAAGCAGCTTTTGAGTTGTTTGGATGTTTTCAATAGCAGTGAAGAATCCCTGTGACACGGATGCTGCAGGCTGTCTTAAACCCAAGCACAGCTACTGCAGTCCAAAGCCAGCTCCACAGGTCGTTTGGCTTCAGATGAGACGTCACACATGTGTCTGAGGGCCATAAAAGAGCAGTTGCAATGGATGCTGAGGTGAACGTGTCACTCCTTTGTTATGTAATATCAGAAATAAATTTAGTTCTGCATAAGAAAGAAATTCCTCCATCGGGAAAGAAAACGCACAAGGCTTCGCAGCACTCACAGTCTGTGTTGGAAACAAGCAGTTTCCTCCCAGAAGTGAACACAGATGACATGCTGTCCACTGCACAGTGGGAGGTACTTCTGTCCCATTTTAGATGCAGTCCAATTTCCAGAAGCAATTTCCTGTCATCTGCCCTTTACGAAGGTTTCATCCCACCTTTGCACAGAGCGTCTTTGGGGGGATCAGCATTGGCCAGCTGCATGAGCATATGGAAGGACACAGTCCTCACCCTACTCAGCTGGGTCAGAGAGGCTACTGACTATACCTGGTACCCCAAACCTTACCTGCTAACCCGGGGAATTCCATCCTACAAACAAGGCAAAAACCTCAGCCAGGGGGAGGCCTCATCCTCTTTAAAACTTGATTCACACGGATGGAGAATCTCCCCATTACAGGGTTAACTTAGGTGGGATACAGCCCACTTCACCCTCTTAGACCCTCTGCATGACATTATTCTTTTTCCTGTATGCTGAACTAACACAAATTTGGATAAAACTAATCCTTTAAAAAACACTGATTTTTTCCCCTTTTTGAGCGTCAGGTGATGCCCCATCCCTGGAAGCGCCCAAGGCCAGGCTGGACGGGGCTCTGAGCACCCTGGGACAGTGGAAGGTGTCCCTGCCCAGGGCAGGGCAGGTAGGATGAGGTAATTTTTAAGGTCCCTTCCAACCCAAACCACTCCACGATTCTATGATAGACAGTAATACAGATATTAACAATGCTGCAGGGAAAAAATTGGTTACCACTGTTTAATTCCTATGGGAAAGGACAGGGATGCTCCAGGCAATACACAAAGCAGGGATGGGCATCTCCCTCCACAGGGCAGGGTGCCCTTGACACCAATCATGAGACTAAAGTCAAAAACCTGGATGTGGGGAGGTGGCAGCAAGCAGCGGGCTTGTAGAAAGGGATCGTGATGCACAGACACAGGTTACCTGAAATCAGTTCTAAGCATGTCATTTAAGGTTTTCTGGGAAAGGAGGATTCTCTCAAAGAAGAGTGTGAAGTGTCCATTTGCCTGTGTCCTCTTGTGACCTTTTCCATTATCCAGTGTTATTCTAAGTCCTAGACTCCCATGAGCAGTGCTGAATTTAAAACTTGTGCCACGTAATACAGATTTCCCACGCAAATACCATCAGATCTCTTCTCTCCTGTGAAAATCTTGGCTTTTCCTGCACTTTGATAACAGCAGCAGTTTCTCTGGACTTCAGCAGCCCAGTCAACCCAGCACTCTAAACGTTGTTGTTAAGCCAGTGCACATAAATCACCCCTGTGCTCTGTGCTGAGCTCAGCAGGCTCTTGTGCACCCCTGGAGTCACTCTGTGCCACCAGACAGGGAATTCACCTGCACTCCAGCCTGGCTTCTTCAGATGCTTTATGAAGGTGCTATTAGAGAGATAGGAATATTTTCTGAAATGATATCTTCTTCCCAGGAAGTAAAAATAAGTATCCCCACTAAGGAGCAGAAATAGCTAAAGAAGTTCCTCACCACCTGGTCACTGTCAGGGAGTATAAAGGCACATGCTGGGATATCTTGGAGGAACTCGTAAGTGGGAACAGATGGGAACATGTCCCCTTTTGGCTGGATGGGCAAAGGGGAATGAGAAGACGGACAAGGGCTAACAGAGGGAAGCACAACAAATAGAGTGACTCAAACCATCCCCTGTTCCAGGTTACTGCTGGCGGTCGGAGGTGAAGTGTAGCTGTGATCCAGCCAATGCTCCTTGCCACGAAACGGGGATTGAACTCAGCTCTGTCAACAGCCTGACATCTAGTGGAGGTAAAACAGTGTAACTCAGCCTAACCCCGTCCGACTGCCGAGTACATTTGTTCACGGCAGGTGCTGAATTGATTTGTTTAACTCCATTTGCAAATTACAAAATAAAAAAAAAATCTACTCATCTCCACTGCACACTAAAATCACGGGAGCTGCGGCTAATCAAGGATTTAAACCCCAATAACCCAAGACTTTAGAAGGGTTTCTGTACCCCTGGTACTTGTTCAGCACATTAAAGCTTTATAAAATGAGGGAAACAGGCCTGGGGTTGGCATCTTCATGTTAACAAACAAATACCTACAAAGTCGGCTTTTGCAGCATTTCTGAAATCCAGGTTTGCGTCACCTCAAGAAATAAAACTTGGGAAGATGCTGTTGTTAACTAGAAACTTCCATACACTTGATCTATCTGTCTCTAAGGACAAAATATATCCAATTATATAGAGAGAGTTGTTAGACTGACAGAACTGAGAAATTAAGGGTTAAGCTTCAATACTCCAGAATCTTTTTCTTTAGGTCTTTTTCGATTTTTGCACCTATGAGAAAACTATAAATACCCACGAGAAAAAGGTATGGAAATTTTGATCATTCACGAAGCTCATGAAAGTCTAACTGAAAATCTCATAACTTATTTTCTTAGAATTGTCCTCTGCCAGTTTCATGTTCCTGTGAAAGAAACATGCAACCTAAACTTAAAAAAGGTAAATAATACTGCTATTAAAATAACTTGCTCAGATGGTTTGGGAGTATGAGGATGTTTTATTGCCTTTTAATTTCAAAACCTTAACCCACCGAAGAAATACCTAATGAAGCCTTCCTGTCATACCTGTGGATCTGAAAACAAACTTCTTTGAGACTAGTATGTAAAATCAACCAAAAAAAATTCCTCTAACTAAGTATCTGCAGGAAAGCTTTGATCCTTTCCTGTTTTATATGATTTTTTCCCCACAAGATGGTGTCAGTAGACTAAAGTGACAGATTATTAATTTTTTTAAGCCAACATTTTCACTCTTAAGGATCCACAGATATAAACGGCTTTCTGCCTGTGCTGATTATAACTCAGCCTCTGCAGAAGTCACTGTGTTTATATGACAGGCTTCTACAGCTAAAAATGCCACACTTTTCAATGACCTGGAGTAATAATGCTTTGGAGCTATATCTATCCCGAGCTCACACAGAGATAAAAAGGTTCTGAAGGAGGAGGTTGTCCATCTGTCCACCTGTGCAATGTCCTCAAAGCTCACCCAAATAAATCCAGCCCCCCCTGTGCGTGCATCTGCCTCCCACATGAGCCACTTGCCAGAGGTTTATTAGCCCACCCCCAGGAATTACCAGCCTGTGTGCCTCAGGAGCACAGAACGCAGTTATTAAGTCACATAAATTAATAATTAACAGATTAACTATTAACACCCCGCAAACACAGACGTGTCCAAGGCACTGCCAGGGACAGCAAGCCTGCTTTGTGATCAGAGTAAGGGCTGATATTCACAGAATACAGACACTGGTTTCACTGGAGGGGAAACCAGGAGAAAAGCCATTGGCAAGTGAGAGGTGGAGTCTCGTCTGCCAGGCTCTGGGGCTGGGATGGCACTCCCAGCACTGTCACACCCACTGGGACAAACGAGGAGGCCCCTGAAAAATCAAAACCAGGTCACACAGTCAGTGTTTCCTTGCAGAAGGCAAAGGTTTGTAAGACCACGTTAGACAAAGAGCCTGAGCACAGTGTGCGCCTTCATTCCTGAAGCAAGGAGTGCCTCTGCCGAGGAATCTGTTATAAATCACATCTTTAGCGAGACTGGCAGAGCTGCAGAACTCTGGCCCCGGGGAATCTGTCTAATTTGTCAGCTAAAATTCAGCCTCCTGGTAGAGAACTAGTCCGTTCATGCTCCGTGAAGGGTAATTACCCGTGGAAGGAATCTGCTCAGGGAGCTGTCAGCAGTGATGTGGGGTGGCACCCTGCTCTGGCTGGGAGCCCCCAGGTGAAGGTGTCACTCAGTCACTGTCACTCAGTGTCCACACAGAAGGGACACAAATAACATTCAGCAAATAATAATCCTGGAAAGGAACACTAACATTTTGTAAGAACTCGGGTCTTATACTCACTCATGTGCATTGCAAACCACAAAAACTCCAGCACTGAGTAAATTGCCACAAAATTTAACACTTCCTGTTTCAAAGAAGAGCCGAGTTTCTTTACTGGGCTAATGAAAGTAGTTTCGAAGATGTTCTAACTACAAATGAAGAATTTAATTCCTCTCCATAACATTAGGCAGGCAGTATGGTTGTTTCCTTCTGGGTATTACTCCCTGTTGTTTGTCCCAGATTTCCACAAGCAAAGTACCTCTGTAGCTTTATTTGTTTGAGCTTAGTGGCATTTTTAAGTGACTGTGTTTTAGTGCTACTACATATGTAGCCCAAACTTTTAGTACGTCCCTAAAATAGTGATGAAAATGGGAAGAGATGTTGGAATAATGGTTGGATCTGGTGGGGGGGAAAGTGATCATTCACAGTTACTAGTAACTAGAGGTTCAGGAGCTGTCAAGGCCAAGTTATGATCCTCTGAGAAATCTCTTCAATTGCCTGTTTAACTGATTTGAGCAGTTATTTGTCATGCACTTATCAACAGGTCTCCTGGACCGATCAGCTGTACTCAATCAGGAAAATAGGTGTGAATAAGATGGTCATTTCCTGGAAAACGCTTATGTCCAGCCCCAACCTATCTATAGCCACTGTTTCATCTGTCACAGACTTAGATGAAAAACACTGTTATCGCACACAGAGAATCACATGGAATTAATGTGCAATTAAAAGACAGAATGCAAATTGACTGAGTAGGCCTGAATGGTGTCAAGCACAATTCTGCAGGAAACTGAGCAGTCTTGGGATGATTACCCACCCTGAAATAACCCCTGTGTTTAAGTTTCCTGATGCACCAAGGCCCCTGTGTCCTGTGTGACTCCAAGTTTGTGTGTTTGTTCTGTTAGATGGCATCAATAAGCAGACTCTTCTCAGAGTGCTGTGTAGAAAACGGGGCATAATTGCCTGAGAAGAGGCCTGGTAAGTGTTTGCTTTTAAATCAAAGGCCACTTTTGAAATATTAAATAAAGAGGGACTACAATATATAAGTCACTCCAACCCATCTTAAAAATACTGATCCACATTAATGATTTACTTGGGGCTTATACATTTATTTGCTTTTGTGTTCAAAAACACTGGGGTTTCCAAGGTAACCCGAATATCTCACAGAATTTAGCTTATTCTCCATCTAAAGTACACCCTCTTAAGGAAATTCATACAGGTTCTCACTAGAGCACTTCTCCCTTTCTTCCCCATTGTTTGTAAAGGAAGAAATCCTGACTGGGTTTGTCATGAATGGGCCATTTTTGTCTCTCCATCCTCCACAGGACGTGAAGCCAACCTGCTCATACAAAGACAAAACTTCTCTTCTTGATTTTTTCTTTTTTCCTCTTCACTTTGTAAAATTACCTTGTTAATCCCTGAAGGGTTTCTGAGGGGAAAAACCCCATCTGAGATCCCTACACAGCAGTATAGGTACACACCAAGCAGAAAAGATTGGCTGATTTAATGATTAAACAAAAAGAGGAGGTGTAAGTAACAGAGGAATCTATCAGGGAGACACATTAACTGCAGTTTCCTCATCTGTCTGACTTGGACACTCACTCGGAGGAGATGCTGAGGTGACTGTCCCAGTTATCTCAATCATAGAATTTAAAAGGTTGGAAAAGACCATAGAGATCATAGAGTCCTACTTGTCACCAACCTATGACCTAACACACCATCTCTTATCTAAATCATGTCACTAAGTACATCATCCAACCTAAACACCTCCAGGGACTGCAATTCCACCACCTCCCTGGGCAGACCATTCCAATGAGGGATCACTCTCNCCAATTTCAGCTGTCAGTAAAAACATTAAAACCTGACATTTATCCAGGCTGAGACCTTGAAATCTTTTCAGTTTTCTTGTGCCTGGGGAGCCAGTCATGCATGAAGCAGAAATAGCATGAATAAAACAAAATTAAACAAAACAAGACCTTTGCAAGAAAGGACAGCAACTGAAATGGATCCTTTTTGATCACAGCTGAAGATATGAAGAAAAAAAAGTGGTTGGTCACTAAAAATCAAACTGAAAACAAAAGAGATCATGTAAATTAATAAATGTTTCATGGCAATTAGTTTGCCAAGCATAAATCCCTGCAGTTTTCACTGTGAATAGAGATTGCAGCTTGGTTTGCTGGCCTGGACTCAGATCAGGTAATTACATTGTGACTACTCCAGTTTCCCCTTCAGTTCAGCATGATGTGTTTGTCTTCCTCTCTGAAAACTGTTGTCTGACAAATCTCAAACCTGCCACTTGCCTTTGGCTGTTGGGTTTTGCTGCAGGACCCTTTATACCTCTCCCCTGTAGGCTTCATATTTCCTAGCCTGATAGCTCCAGAAAAACAGAGCTCAAAGCTTCACTAAATGCTGAGATTTCTAAGATTTCCATACAATTAAACACCTTGCTGCCCTTGAGTGGAACATCTGAGTCGTGCCAAAACTCACCCAGTTCAGAAAGGGCACTGACTCTGCCCAGCCTCCAAAAGCTGCTGCTGGTTTGTAGCATTAGCAAGGAACCAGCCAGGCCTCCCTCTGCAGACACAACAGTGGCACCCTAAAGCTTCCCTGTGGGCTGGGGAATCACCCACACTGCACTTCACAAACCCTCCAAGAGCAGCTGAAGGCTGTTCCTGCCGCTCCACCTTTTGGGAGCTGGGAATCACCCACATTGCTTGAGCTGCTTAGTCCTTTTCTAGAGAGGGACTTGGCCTTGCTGTGGCTGACATTAATCCCTAAATAAAGCACCGTGGAGGTTTTAAAGATGCAGGTTCCCCACAAAAGCTCTATAATGGGTCAGACCCCAGATATTTTTATTCTGAATAGTTTCTGAAGGCTGCCCAGTATCAAGGACCCTGATCTATGTGCATACATATCATAAAACCAGTGTTTTCTTCCATCCTTTCTGCTTAGGATTCACTTGGAATCCTTGTGCTGGACTGGGATGTGCCCAAAGCAGACCATGTCAAATAGGACAGCATCTGGTCCAGGTCAAATTCAATATTAAGCCCACCAAAAGTTCAGATACATGTGGCTCCTACTGAGACTTGCACCAAGTCTGGGGTGGGTTTTAGGATGAAAAGACATCGTGGCAGCCAAGAGTGACCTCTAAAAGAAGAGAACCTCTCCTGAAAAAATATCCTCACTTGTTGGTTCCAGAAACTGAGGGAACAAGGGAAAAAAACCCCAGTAACTGACAGATCAACAAAAAATCCTTTTTACCTCCTTTCACTCTTGCACTGTGGATTAATTTGCTCTGATGACAATCAGGCACGTATTTGCCTTTCATCACTTTTCCCATTCTAAACCCTGCCCCCAGACTCAGCATCGGTTTCAGACTGCTAAATATTGTATGTGCACAGGAGCAATTTGGTGCGTATAATGATAGGCAAGATTGTTAAATTGGTTTCCAGTGCCTTCCAGGCTGTCCCTGCAGAATTGCAATTAAACACTTGACAAACCACACGGCTGTGCTAATCCCACTTCAAAAATCTCTGATGGCAAGGATGGCAGTCTGCCTTCCTCCTCCACTGAAACACAGACCCAGCATTACTCAGGCTCTCCTTAAAAATACTCTTTTCCCCCCTTGGCTCAGCTGTAACATTCTGCCCGAGCTGGCCATTGCTGTGTAACAATCTGCTCTTTGTTCAGCCCTGCTCCCTCATTTCTCTCTATTAGCCTTTAATCCCTGTCAGGGTTTCACCTTTGCAGCGATGAGGTCACAGCTCATGTTGATTGGGAAAGGAAATCCTGATGATTGTTGCTGACAGAAAGCTGGTAATGCTGGTTTGGGCAGCAATAAATTCTCAGTCTCTAAATGAAGACTAATCTTTGAGCCAGAAATCACCTCTTTCAGTAGTTTTTTTGGGCCTCATTCACAAGTACTTTCCCATGCTCAAGCTGCCTGACCTTTGGAGCATTCAATGCACCTATGGGTATTGTGCAGAAATGCTTTCCTGGGATCAAAATAGGCAGCCATGCCTCAGTGAGAGGCAAGTGAAATTATGGAATAAATCAGTGGTGTTCTCCTCACTGGGAATTCAGCACTTGGAGTTCTCTGCAGCCCTAAACGCTGCTGAGCCATTCCATCCTGTCAGTGTTTGTGTTTATTCAAATAATCAGTGCTGTCAGGACCACTTTTGGGGGGGACAGAAATACAACATTAAAATAAGAGGTGAGCAGGAAGGGGATGTGCTGTTACATTCATGTCTCTGACCTGATGAGTGATTCGATAAAGACAGTTCTCAAATAACCCTGAGCAATACAGATGCTCCTTTTACAACATCCTAACTGCTCTTTGGTGCAGTTCATCACCTGATGAAATCAAGTGTGGCCACTGAACTGGCCCTTCCCTGCTGCAGCACCTCCTTCCCAGCAGGGAAGGTCACCAGCAGCTGGACAAGGAGGACTTCAGTGCAAATCCAAACATTCAAATGATTGACAATACTGTCACTTTATCTTCTGCACGTTATGTTGTCTTACCCTTTCAATTCCTCAAAGCAGATGTTCCCTCGACACACTGCAATCCAATCTCCCCCATGTCCTGGTTTGGACACAGTTAGGGGTTGATTTCAAAGAGAAACGGATNTGTAGTCAGCAACAGCGACTCCTCAGCATTGGAGTAAGGGAAGGAAAGAGCGAGAGGGCTAAATCTCTCTTTAGGTCCTGCCCCATAGCACCCCCATCCAATGCAATGATGCTCCAAGTTGTCACTCTGGTGTGTTTCTCCGGAAGAACTGGTGCTTTTAGTCATCATCGGGGCGATCCCATCCACTTTCATTATTAACCTCTTGGCTTTGCAGAGGCCGGGGAACTCCCAGGCCGTTCTGTTCAAACTCGGGATGGGTCCTCTCATTCCCCGTGGTCCCTCCCCTCCCCCACCTTCCCCAAACTTAGGAAGGGGGGCAAGGGGAAAGAGAGAGGGAAAGAAAAAACTGATTAAAACTTTTCCTTTGTAAACATATAAAGCAAAACCTCTAACATCAAACCTAGCCATTGCCAGCATCTTATTTACCTACCAGAGCCTCAGTGCTCCCAAGTGCAGCTGCTTTGGGCACTGTCTCACTCCTGGACAGCCTTACCCAGGCTCGGGGCTTCATGAGAAGCTTCACCTCCCTCCCTGCCAGCCCAGCCTAGCCTAGCCATTGGTTTTGTCTCTTCTCAGGTTGTACTCACCTCTTTGATCCAAATAACCCTAGACTCTGGTCTGAATGCAGATCTGAACTTTACAAATTGGGTTTCCCCCAGCAAACAAAGTGGGCATTGACTCCCTTTGCTGCCAGCAGTAACTGAACTCCCTGCTCCAGCACACAGCTGGGAGCACTTTAGTCAGGCACTCCCTATGTAATCCCTTATAATTTTTCCTTCCTTCCACAGTGTGTTGGTCTTCCCCATGCCAAAACCCCGCTGTTCCTTGGCTGTAACACTCCCTGAACACAGGCTCCCCCAGAGCTCCTGCTGGGAGCAGCTCAGGTACTGAACACAGATGGGCAGTGCCACCACAGGCCATTCGGGGTGAGCAGGCTGGCAGAGGGGGTGCAGGAGCTGTGGAAGGGACACACCTTCCTGGAGGGGCAGCCAGAGCCCAGGGGGGCTGAAATAGAGCCTTGACAAGCTCTCAGCTGGTTTCAGACAGCCGAGCCCATCCAGGGAGCACCGTGCCATCAGAGGGGTAGATGCTCCTGTGCCCAGCAGCAGAATGGATAATGCAACAAACATTGAGGTTCAGAAAGGGATCATTGCATGATGTACAGAAACCAGCAGCTCAGTGTTTACAGTGGGATTCCCACCTTTGCAGGCACCCACCTCAGCAGGTTGTATTCTAATCCCTCTGCCCACAGGTAACTGCTTTATGTGTCTGATACATGTCTGCATCTGTCTGCATGGATCACATTCTCCAGTCCTCCTGTCAGTTAGATCTACTGGCCTGTGGGTTAAACTCTCCAGAGGAGAAAGAGAAGCTTTGTTCCTTGAATTGTTTTGACTTGGGGATTCTTTCCCATCTCCCTTTAGCAAAACCTCTGTCAGCTACACTTAATGTGCAGGAGAAATTTCTCATTAGAGAAGTTTGGCTGGACCGAGACTCCCAAAACTGCCTCACATCCCCATCCCACTCTGTGAGGGGCTGCCCAGGAGCTCGAGGACTGCAGCAAACATCAGGGCTGTGGGGCAGAGCAAAGCTCCAGCTGTCTGACCATGGAGCACAAGCAGATCCCCAGGAAATGCTCAGGAAGATCCAACCCAGAGCAGTGACAGAGGCTGAGGAGCCAGTGCACACAGGGCAGAGCACAGACACTTCTGTGTGGAGATGTGGAAGTTGCTGCAGGATCAATTCCCAGTGGACTAATTCCACATCAAACCTCCTTCGTTGCACTGCAAAAAGCTTTTTGTGTGCATCACTATTTTGTCAACTGATACACATTTATCAATATAACAAAACAGGTAAAGAAAAGGTAACCCTGATATTACACCTAACCCATCTAAACTGGCACCCCAAATCTTACCACAAGTTCAGAAAAATAGCTGAAGGCATGGAAAACCCTTTAAAGAAGAAAAAATGGCACCTCAAGCACAGCACTATAATTCTATAATTTTAATCCATTTACGCAACTAGTACTGAGCACTCACACTAAACATGCCCAGCTCTGCACCAAATTAACTATTCCCATTTCCAAATATCATCTCTCCAGACCAAGCAAGCACAGTCACAGCTCTGTGCCCCTGCAGCTGGGCAGGACACCTGGCATCGCTCCCAAGCATTTGGGCTTTGAACAAATCAGAGCTTTCTTGGAAAAAAAATACATAAGTATTTTGGTTTTATTTTCTAGGCAGGGAAGATGGCATTTTTTAAATGCCATTTCTGTAAATACCTTAGCACAAACTTTCTTATTTGCTGTAAGGCCAAGTTTTGAGGAGATTAAGGACTAGATAATAAAAAGCACTGGCATACCTAGATACCACAGAGAACTGATCTGTCGTGATTCTTGTGACAGTGTCAGCAGGAATCTGGCCAGATTCACAGAGCCTGTCAAGTATTTGTGGAGTTCGCCCCCATCGAGAGATTCATTTTTGGTAAACAAAAAATAAGGCTGGTGTGTTACAGAGAATCCAACACATTGTACAAGAATTGAAAGGAAAAGTGAGAATGGGGGAGAGACACCAAAAGATGTCATTAATGAAATTCTCTAGCTATAATATAGTTGCAATTAATAATATATATAATTAATAATACATAGCTTGCATGAGTTGACAAAGTATCACTGAGATCAGTCACACACATATACATAATTGAAGGGAAAATGAAACTTACTACAGAAGTTTTCCACAATTTGTTAACTGATAGGCTGATTAAAAACAAAATTATGAGCTTTAGTGGCTGCAGATGAGGTCCCTAAGCCATAAGACAAGAAGGGCATCATAAGTTGAAGGCCACAAAGTCCATTTTACTTCAGGCTTTATGAAGTTTCACAAACTACTCTGTCCTCTTTGATATCACACGCAGCCTGGTGCTTCCCAGTGGAGCTGGACAGATGGTTACCAGGTAAAAGTGTACAAATGTACACAATTTTCCCACTTTGGAAGAGAAGCCCCCCATTTTTTGTAATTTCTAACAACTGGACAGCTAGCCACAATTAAAGCAAATTAAACCACCTAGTGCTTTCTGTTTAGCGTTAGTTAAACACACACCTACTTGCAATTTGCAAACCCAACCCATAGTTACAGAGTCACAATGGTAACCATCACACTGGTGCATTTTTATCACCGTTACAACTTCACCCAAAATTCTGGCAGTATTAGGACAAGTCAGCAACATGGAATTTAACTTACCTTGAATCCAGGGTGGTCCCTCTGATCAGGTCTGGGGTCACAGACAGAGCAGGCTCACAGAAAGCTGTTGTTCTTCTTCTCCCCTCCCCAGGGCCAGCCTGACTGGGACAGCTGGGAGCTCTTTTATCAGCTCCCCTCATCACTATGTGACCCCTGCCAGATCTCCCTCGTGTGAAAACCATCAGCTAATGGCAAAACCAAGCAGCTTCTCACCACCCCAGGGATCAACCTGCCAGTGCTGCTCTGGGAACACCCCTCACCTGTGTGACATTCACCACAGCGGGGCTTCTCCCATTTGATTAGTTGTTTTCTGCTTTAACTGGGTGAGCAACACCTGAACCAGACTTGAGCCAGGTGTAAGAATAAAGTAGCCACTCCTTGCAAGGAAGAAACCTGCAGAATGCTGTTATGTGCAGATTTGTGTTTTCTCAAAAATAAAATTATATTAAGGAGCACATTCATTTATTTTGATTCTACTGAATTCCAACAGCCTTGTATTAACTGTTGCCCAGAACTACCACACATCATTTTGAACTCCACCAAAGGAGTTACTGTGCTTCCTTAGCATAGTTTACTCAGGGAACTTGCCAAATCAATGAGGCAAAATCTGTAGGTGTAGTGTGGGTAGATTTTAGCAAAGCCTTTGACACCATCTCCCATATAAACTCCTGGTGAGACTGGGGGCCTGTGGCTTAGGCAGGTTCAGTCTGTGCTGGGTTAAGAATTGGCTGGGTAACTGAGCCCAGAGTGGTGGTGAACAGTGTCACACCCAGTTGGAGGCCTGGGGAACCCCAGGGTTCAGTGCTGGGACCAGTCCTGTTCAATATCTTTATTGATGATCTGGGTGAGGGGATGGAGTCCATCATTAGCAAGTTTGGGGATGACACCAAATGCGTTTCTCCCATTTGATTTATTGTTTTCTACTCCAAAGCTGCCTCCAAAGGGAACAGATCCTTTAACCTCTGTGAAGGAACACCAACTTGGGAGAGCCCACCTCTGGGTGTTCCTTGTCCAGAGACATTAATGATCCCACTGGTGTTGAGAGCAAGGCTTGGCAGACGAGCTGTCCAGCTCAGCTGGGTAACATAAAGGTAACTCACTCACTCACAGAAGTGTCCCTCAGAGCCCACGCTCCTTTTGCTGCCACAGATGGCACCTCCTGCATCAGTGACACCTTCACAAACAGAACAAACCCCAGCACTCTCTAAGAAATAAAGGTGGCAGGATCACACTGGCCTTCAAGCCCATCCAGCTGCACCCCCTGCCCTGGGCAGGGACACCCTCCACCATCCCAGGCTGCTCCAAGCCCTGTCCAGCCTGGCCTTGGGCACTGCCAGGATGGAACCCTGGAGATGTGCCATGTCAGGAATGGCTGAGGAGGGCTGGTTTGAAGGGGGAATATGCACAGGAGAAATTTGCTTACGGGAGCTGTGTCCTGCAGTTTTCCTGGGAAGCACAAACCATGGCATTATTCAGACTATTTCCCATCTGACCTCCTTTATTTCCATGTCAAACATAACAAACTGAAACATGGAGCTGTTTCTTTTCTCTTCTGTAATAAAAAAGATGCATTGTTTTGATGCCCAGAAAATACATTAAACATTCATTTATTTATTTGTGAGATTGTCATTATATTATTACACATGCCTTGGTTTGGTGCATAGGAAATGTACAGTTCAACATGCTGGTTTTATTCCCAATTTCAAAAAGCCACAGAGCTTTGTAACAGACTGGAGAGAAGGTCTGAGCTTCCCATGTATTGCCAAGCACAGGTGAGGTTGGAATTTAAGCAATATTTAAAAATAAGCCTTATCCTTGTGACAGGGTGATTTCAAAGAGAAGTACTTGTTTAATTAGAATCAAATATCATCTTACAGTTGAATAATAAGTACCAAAAAAAAGGACTACTTTTTTTTTTTAATATGTGCAATAGCTTGTTAGTCTCTTACTATTTCTAATTCTTTTTGTACTTTCTCTGGCAGCTGCAGCTGAATGGCAGTTTTCAAATATCCAGGATGAACTTCCCAGGAATGATTAGCAATTCTGGGGGGCTATTCAGGCTCAAACCCAAGTATTCAGCACTGACAATTCAAGGCAGTCAATACTGAGGTGAAAGTATTAATCCTTACCCAACTGCTTCCATCCCACTGCACTCTGAGATGTGTTCTGTTCCACAGCCTCAGTCACTCAGGTTATCTAGCCAAGGAGCAAGAGCTGAGACCTGCCTAAACATTCAGAAAAGTTTTCAGTTTCACTGGGCACTGAGCACTTTTACACTTCTTTATACACACAGGCTCACTTCACCCACTCCACCCTATGCCCAACCAACACAAGAGCTGGTTATTAAACTATAAACCAAACAGTTAACAAGACAAGAGAAGAACACTACTGGGTTTTACAAACAAGAATATGCCATAATAGGTTGTGGTAATGCTTCAGGCGCAGAGGCTCCCTCAGAACCAGTACTCAGACACAAAGATGTGCACGTTGACGATGTTGCGGTGGGACACCACCCCACCCATGACATAGTTCATCTCCAGCTTCAGGATGGCGTGGAAGGGTCCGACAATGGGCCTCACCTGGCGAACCACACCTGTTGGGACAGAGAGAGAGGTGAGCTGGGTGAGCTGCACTGCCCTTTGTGCTCAGGGCAGCCCAGAGGGAGGCATCTCGTCTGCTCTGTCTGTAAACAGCCTGGGAGAAAGCTGGCAAAATAAGAATAAAATACAACTTTGGGTTCAAAATACCTTCAAGAAGGTCTAGAATGAGGGCAGCAGAAATACCCTGTATATTCTGAAATGAATAGTCAGGGTTTCTTTAGCTGTCACTAAGAGGCACAAATGCCGTAAGCAGGGTGTGGCACTGCTCTCACCCAGGGCACAGGGAGATCTCCCTGGGTGAGCCAGGAGTGCACGAGCACACCTGGGAATGCCACACAATTCCTGGTACCATGTTGAACTGCCAATTTCCTCTGGGACAGTAGAAATCCTTCTGGAGAGCAGCCCCCTTCCAGGGCAGGGACTGGAGCTCTAACTGGGCTCCTGGACTCTGGGCAGAGTGTGGGGCAGGACGTGGTTACAGCTTCACCTCTACAACAGAAAGTCACCACAAGCTTTGCTGCTGACTCCAGAGGCTCCAGATCAGCCCCTAAACATGTTCTTACCTCATGGTTCATTCCTGGGCCTGGTGTCACAGGGCAGACAGCTCCCAGGCTGCTCTCACCTGACAGGATGTACCCAACTGTCACAGCTCTGGGAGCTGAGGTCAGCAGGCACAGGTGGACTCCCCTCCTGTGACACCTCCTTGTGACACCGGCCAGAGCTGAGAGGGCGTTTGGTTCAGAAGGAAATGCCCAGTTTGAGGGAGGATTCTATAAGATGTTCTGCGTGCTGGGGGCTGTGTTTCCCAGTGCCACCCCAGAGTCCCAGCAGAATTCCTGCAGCCTTTCCCTACAAACACTCTGGCCCCAGAGCTGAGGGGAGACAGGAACGTTTGCTCATTCAGGCTGTCAGCACCTTTTCCTGAGGCACTGATGACACGACAGCTTTGTCCTGCTCAAACACCAACTAATACCTTCAGCATGCACTGGAATTGCAGCTCCTCACCACAGTCACTTTCCCTGCCACATCTGATGAATACGCTTTTTAAACATCCTTCCCACTACAATTTATATGTACATACATTTATATATACTTATATTTTATTTTCCTCAGCTTTCTTGGCCACTCTCCTGTACCTTATAAAACTGCCTGGGCTTGGCAGATGATGTATTGAACCAGAAAAGCTTTGCTAAAATTGCCCTCCCTTTAGGGTGGCCTTTACAGCATTTTGCTGAGAGCACATCAGGCTGTTGCAGGCCCTGCTCTGACTGACAGCCGTGGAAACACAGAGCCTTGGAATCACTCAGTGCTGGCAAACTCTAACCCCCCCTGGGAGCAGCTCCTGCCTCGGAGAGCAAAGGCTGCTTCCATTCAGCAGTGGGTTTATGGTGTTCTGAGCTCTCTGGCCCTACTCTGCCCTGGTCTAGAGAAAGGATTCCAAAGGGGTTTTTCCTGTGCTATGGCCCAGGATGGCATCCACACATCACTGGTGGATAAAAAAGCACATGAGAGGTTTGCAGCTCTTGGCAGATTCGCTTCTCAAGAGCTCTGCATTTTTGTTTTGTGACAAGTGCTAAAGTGGAAAAGCTGAGTATTTGTCTCCACCTCCACACCTCAAAAGCATTTAGCACAGGATGCACTTGAAGAAGCCACATGTAATAATTCTGGATATTTGTAAGCGACGTGGATTTAGGGGATGCTACAACATTTGCATAAATGTTTCACCATCCCTTCTGGCAGACTAGAGGGTCCAGATTTGTGGTCTGGCATCTGTCAGCATTTATAGCTGAATATTAAGGATAAAAACACACCTTTCAGTAACAGGAACATTACATGGAAAAGTCAGGAAATTTAGAAATAAGGCAACTGCTTTTTATTCTCTTTTCTACGAGTCTAAATCCAAAGTGGGTGGATGGAGCTGCTCAGATTTGACATGGGGATACCTGGGGACTGCAGCAGTGCCCACTGTCCTGTGGATGGCTCTGCAGGATGCCAGGAGCACAAGGGTGTTGCTCAGCAAGTGGCCTGAAAGCAGAGGCCTCACCTACCACCCTCTGGTGCTCTTGGGGACCAACGTTTCAGGCTCTACAGCTGGCAAACAAAGTGAGTTTATTGAAGTAAGTTCCCCCCAATCCTTTTCCAACAAAGTTAGATTTCAGCAAGGTTAGCGTTTTGCACAGGAAAAAAAACCAAACAAAAAACAAACCAGGAGAAAATGTGTCTATATTGGAACAGGATGAATCACTGATAATAAGGATCATCAGTGAACACGGAGATTCCCACTGCTGCTGAATCCCACCTGGTGGGCACCCTTGACCATCTGTTTTCCCAAGCAAACTGCCTTGGAGAGAGAGGCAGCAAGTTCCTGGATGTCACAGTGATAGTCTGTAATTAATAAGCTCTGTAATTAATCCATTGAGCTGCTCTCTTGTCCTGGTTCTTCTTTCATGTTTCCTATTTAGATTTAGTCTGTGGTAAAAGCATGTTACTATGTGTAGTGAGGACAATAACCTAAATAATAACCTATAACACCTATTTTCAAGTGAGAGCAATGACAACAGCCAGTAATCTTGGAGACCCTGGCACTGGCTTATCAGAGACAAAGCACTTGCAAAACTCTTTAAGGTCCTTTTTTTCTTCATTTTTTCACTGTTAACCACAAAATCTGCTGCAAATACACTCTCAGGTGTTCCTCACACCCCTCACTGAACACTGCATTTTCATGTTCTCTGGACAAAGTTCCCCTAACAGGGATTTCTGTGTAAAGCAAAGAAGAACCCAAGCTTATTTTCCTGCTGCCCTGAGAAGAGGCTGGCTTGGGTTGCTCAGGAGGCTGCAAAACACTTTGTTTTCTGTTCCAGAGGTGAAACTCGCTGGATTTTCCACAGGGATTGGCTCCTGAGTCCAGCCAATGTTTAAAATCTGTCTCATCATTTAGAGCACAGGACAGACAAAAGCTGCACCCACTCCTTAAAAAGAGAATGTAAGTTTTGAAGTTTTTAAGCTGAGAAGTGCTCGTGGAGCAGGTGAGGAAGCAGGGGGCTGTCCCTGGTGCCTGCTGGAAGAGGGGACCTGCTGCTCTCGGCTGTTCTTGCCTTGCCTGCATGTACACACCCATGAATTTGTGTATGTAAAAACAATCCCAGCTGCTGCCAGAGCAAAAGCTCTTCCAAATACCCTCTGGGCTACACTCAGGGAAATAAAATAAATGCAGTTAGTTATCAAAAATGGGATCAATTCCCTCAGCCACATTTCCAGCTTGGTGTTAAGTAACAAGCCATTGAAATGTGCCCCCTTTGGGAAGGCACTCAGGAGGGACTGTCAAAAGAATGTGTTATTATGTGGTGAGAGACTGATGTCTGTCTTCAGGTGGAACTTTTGGGATGAGCTGTTAGTGGTACCTACAGGAGAGAGATTTCAATGACACCAAAAAACACCTTATCATTCTTCCTCCAGCTATTTTCCTTGTGCTTTAAATGAATACTTGGAACATGAAGTGATTTATTTGGAAAGATTCACTTACCAGAGAATGTGGTGAGAGCCTAAACTCAGCTGAAACCCAGGCAATTCATTGGGCTTTATATTAAATTCCAAATAATCTCAGCCTACGTTCTGAAGTCCTGTTCCTGCATCTCTGTTTCCCCACAACTTCTTGGAGGGGAAAAGCAGTTTATGAATTTCCCTTGAGCAACACAAGGAGACCGATCTCCTCATGTTAATGCAAGATCCTGGGCTATCACACCAAGTTTTGGTTTTTCCTCAAGGCCTCTTGCTTTATGCTTCCTGCCAGGGTGTACAAAATGCAGAGTGAACAGCCCAGCTGCATCAGATAGTTTCCAAAGGCCACTAAGAAATGCAGGGCTGGGGAAATGATCATTGCAGGGACTGTTTTAAAGGCAAGATTGAGGGGGTTAGTCCACAAATGAGCAAGAGAAAATAAACCCAGCCACAAATAAATGCTTTTTTGGATGAAACCATAGACAAGGAGCTGCAGGTGAGGCTTGAGCACCAGTCTATCCCAGCCTACAACATGTAAATACTCATCTATGGTGTGAAGCCAAAACAGCACAGCCAAATTTATTTCTGGCTCTGTAGACCTCAGCTCATAGAAGTCGTGTTAAGATTTGTAAGGAAAAAAGATATTTCTCGTTCAGTATTCATTGTAAATATACAGAGTTCATCAATAAGGTTGGTCAATATTCCACATCCTGGTCACAAACAGAAAACAAACAGAAAATACATATTTTAGGCCATTTTAGCAATCTTTTTTTTCCGTAAAAAGCTCTGGGGCTCTGTTTGCATTGAAGTCCAACCAAATTCCTTCCCTAAAGGCTGCTCTTTATCCCAAAGGTTCTGCCAAATTTCCCTAAATTATCTGTGGCAATAACGATGTGGCTCCTGCCTTGTGGTGCTCTGTAGTTTCTGGTGTGATCTGTTTTATTAATAAGTGGCTGCCCTTTGGAAAATGAAATATTCCTTGGTTATCATCACTGCAGGCAGCGAATCATACACAGAAAAACAGCTCTGCAGAGATCCTTAATCCCTGAGCTGCCACACCTGACAAACACACCTGAATCTGCTTCACTTTTTGTCTTTTGCTTCCACGCCACAGAAAAAAATGAAATTACAGAACAGGAATTACATTTCAGCATGAAAAAAGGGGATCTTTCTGCCTCGTTCCACAGAGCAGACATTTAGGATTCAATTTATTATCAATGCTATCCTTCAACCACTCAATGAAGTTTAATTCCATTAACACTTGGGCTTCTCCAGAAAGCTCTGATTGCTGAAATGCACCACATGAAGAGGCCATAAAGAGGCCTCACAGTACTGATACATTTCTTGGCCAGAAACAAATGGTAAATACTATTTCCAAAGCTATTATCTGTCATGTTGGATCATATGGAGCCTCGGTATTAGGAAAGAATTAAAAACAACCTTTGATTTCACTGAGGTTTGGCTCGTTGACAAATACTGTGATCTTTATTAAGGATACAAAATAACTTCAGAGGGATGTGCTCTTATCTTGGTTTGGCAAACCTGAAGTGCTTTGAGATCTCTGGTTTGCCTTCCAGCCAAACCCTGCAATGGGCTCTAATGTTGACAGTGCTGTGAAATCACTCATGCCTGAAATGCAGTAACTGTACTTCAAGTAGCCTCATTAAAAAATAGTTTCCACCGTGTATTTTTTAATCTTTCCCGTTCCACTCTGGAGAACACGACACACTTTATGTAGTAGAAGAGTCTCACATATTACAAAAACAGGTGGGAAAACTTCAAGGATGGATGTCCAAAATGTGCAAAATCACATATTTCAGCCTCTTATTTACCTGTGCTGGTCCTGTGAGTGGAACTTGGGCACTTCAGGGCTTCCTGAAGCTCAGTGTGTGACCAGCTCTCACCACATGTGACCCCTTAGAAAAGCAAGGTCAGGGCAGGGCTGTTGTGAAGTGAGCCTCCCTCTGTGCATCACACTGGAGGGATTTATGATATGTCTTTGGTCTGAGTTCCCTTTCCATTTTATGGGGTGTGCAGGTGCTGCTGTGGATGGTTCCTGTCCACACACAAACTCACACAGCAGCAGCAGAGCCTGAAGCACCAAACCATGAAGGTTGGAAAGGATTTCCAAGCTTGTTGAGCCCAACCTTTGAGTGAACACCACCTTGTCAACTAAACCACAGCACTGAGTGCCACGTCAGGGTGCTCAGCAGTTGCACGAGTATTTCACACCTGGAGAGCCTCAGAAACGCAGACCTTTGCTGTGGGTTCACACAGACATCCCTCAGAGGAACTGCTGCAGTGTGTTTCTTGGGGTACTGGATTCCAAAGCTGCCTTTATTTGCTCATTTTCGCAAGGTCTCAGCCCACTCTTTAATACAAAAAATTTCAATGTGAACTGAGGGCCTTGGGCAGTCCCTTGGGTGTCCATGGCTCAGGCCATTTCTTTCCCAAGCTGCAGTTTTTCTAGCTCACACCACAGTTCCCCATCAGGGCAGCAGGATGATTTGTGTGCCTGCTGGTCCTGGGGGAACTGTAACCCAGGGTGGTCAGAGGGAGTGTTTCTGTAACATGTTACCCTTTCCTACCTGAGGGGTGACATGAAGGTCCCTTGAGAAGTGCTGCATTAAACACTGGCCATGTGCTACAGAGAAATTTAGCATTGGGAAAGCTGTTCCACTCGAGCACAAGATCCATTCTCACCAGAAAAGCACCTTCAGCATTTTTCAGACACTAAATGAAAACTCACCTCCTGCTCAGGGCGCTGATTTGCCCCCAGAAGAGCTCTTCAGCCTGATGTTTTCTCTGGAGGGGAGGGAGGGTGTGGAGAGATTTGACTACTGAACAGTGCAGTCAGCAGCATCCTGAAAGGGCAGGTTTAGGCAATAAATCCAGAGCCTCGTTTACCAAAAGGCCTCTGGGCACCCTCATCTCAAATGCACAGCTACTGAATTCAACAGGGCAACCTGGCACAGAGAGAAACTCACCAAATAGTCTTTTCTGAGGGGGTCCTCTTGTGAGAGGGGCAAGTGTAGGGATGAAACCAGAATAAAGACACTAAAGGGGGGTGGTTCTTTTTTAATGTACAGCTGCAAGAGCCTGTCAAAAACCCTGCTGAGTTATGTCCTGCTCTGTGAGCTGGCTGGGACTGACTGGTTTGGTACGGCCAGACACCACTGACATTTCATGCTAAGAACATCACAGTCGTGACAAAAGGTTTCTGCTGGGGAGATAACACATCCTCTCTCCTTGCCCCTGTGAAGAGCTGAGCAATCCTGGCTGCCCTGGCTGTGCCTCACAGAAATCCAGCTGTAGGTGAAGTGCTGTGCCAGGAGGCCCAGATCAGCCCAGGGATCTGGTTTTGCTGAGCACTGTGAGACATGCCTGGTTAGAGTTAGCCAGCCTCTGGCCCAGAGATAAAGAGTCTGGAGCAGCAGAGGAGCAGAGAGAATCAGAGGGGAATGTGAAGGTACTTGCCCAGTGAGGGACAAAGCACAGAACCAAATCTTTAGCAGTCCAGGGACTGAATTTAATATTAGGCCACGAAGAGTTTGTGTGGCACACTGTGTAAAGATTTTGCCACGCTAAGAATGGCCAAACTAATTACGAGACACAGAACTGCCACCCCTGTGCCAAGGGCAGGGTTCACAGGGAGTCAGACAAACCCCCAGTCTCCCTCTCCTGCCCCCAACCAGTACAGATCTCACGAGGACACTTTCCTGTGGTGTCTGGGTTTGTTTATATAGTGACATGTTACAGCTCTGGATGTTTTCCATAAGAACAGCACCATTCTGCTCCACAGGCAGGAATATATATCTTAGGTTATGACCAAATGCAACATGGAATATTTCAGCCTATCAAAATCACTTTTAGCTACATTATGAAATTTTAAAACCTTCCCGAAGTTTACCAGAATACAAGGTGGGATTGCTATTGTAAGGAAATGAATGCATAGCTGAGGGGGAAAGTGTTTTATAGCATCTGATAACACCTTAGGCATTGACAGGACATCTTTGTACAGGTAGAAAATGCATTCTTCATTTTTCCCTGACAGCTGGTTAAAAGAGGATTGCAGTGAGAAGTCTATAAAAGCTTTAAATCCCCAGCCCATTGCTGAGCTCCTGTTCATCCCCACAGTTCTCATGTCCCTGTAACTCAGTGGGACAACCAACAAAGCTTTTTCCACCCTTATACAAACCCTTCCCTTCCTTCACCAGAGGGACTCACTTTGTGGACTCCCATGCACTGGGATCCATTCTCATTTATTTGCCTTGAAAACTTCCCAGCACTTTTTATGGGAACAACTACCATTCTGGCTATTAACAACAAAACCTGGTGTATTAGGGTGAGAGCAGCAGAACTGCTGCTGGCAGAATTATTTGCAATCCTGATTTCACACACACAACAAACGTGCTGCCCTAAACCTCTGCCCCTCCAGGTAATATCAGCTGGGGGGTTGGTTTGTTTTTCCTTTTCTGGTTCTCCTGCAGGCAGTTTTCTTTGCAGATGCCGTTCATTAATCTCAAAGTACTTTTGCACAGAGGAATTAATTAAGACTCTTGCCCATAAGAACTAATTAAGGCGGTAGTAGGCATGTTTTATCATCTCCATGTTGCACATGGGGGAGCTGAGGTGAAGAAAGAGTTGCCCAGTACTTCTGCAGGGCTGGGAATGGACTTGGACATGTCTCACATCTCTTCAACTCTGTGTGCAAAAATACCCTTTCTGTCCTTACTCTGTGAGGCAAAGACCCAGTTTACCCAGTAAAATACCACTGATACACAGCCCCCTTCTTCCAAATGGAAATGCTCCCCTCAGGCAAATACCTTGGCCAGTCAACTTTCCAAACACATCCCTCTTTCTTATTTCAGGCAGAAAGAAAGCACAGAGCACGCAAAGCAAACTGCTGGAACTCCTGTGGGATCTGATAACATTTATACTCTGCTACAGAATCGCCCCAATACCTGAAATCTGTAATCTTATCGTCCTGCTTTAACAGGCTCTCCCTCTTTCTCAGCACTCACACGTACACCTCTGTTGGATAAAAACAGAAATATAAACCCAATGACTTGGGATTTTTATCTACAGCTCATAAAGCCTTTGCTCAGCTGGTGCTGTGCTCCCCTGCTCCTGAAATGCACCAGTGCCACCTTCAGCCCACACCAAAAAGGGCTCTTTCCCAAACCACCGGGGTGGAAGCAGCAGTGGTTTGGCTTCTCCTGCAGCCAGCACGTGTATAAACCTGAGCAGGACCTGCACAGTCACATCCTGGAGCACAGACCTTCCCTGGGAACACTGCTCCTTTCTTTTCATAAATAAACATCAGTAAAGAGCCACCAAATGCTACTTTGGAGCAGCTGGCCTGAGAATCCCAGTGTATTCCCCTGCAGTTCACACAGGGCAGAGCAGCACATCAGCAGGGCCCTGCTCCTGCCCTCCATTCTCTTTGCTGACACATTATAGATTTTATATTTGAGTTGATTATAATGGGCAAACCTCAACATTTTAAAACCATTTGCATTTGTAATCACAGCCAGTTCTGAAAAAAAATTAAAAAAAAATCAAAATACTTCTCAAATTGAAGTTGAGACCTCTGATATTCTGAGTAATAATAATATTACTTCCAATTACACATATTGGACTGGAGAATGTATCAATTATATCAATACAGGCTTGAAAATCAAGGTGGGCACTGTTTACTTGAGTTAATGTCTTTGTCCCACAGTACTGTTGAGAGCAAAAAGTGACCAGAAAACACTCTACTCACCCACTGTCATCCCATCCATGTAACGCTTGATGATATCAAAGGAGTCTCTGAGATTTCCCTCTGTGATGTCAAATATGATGTCAGCCTGGTTGGCTGGATAGGTGGGGGTGATGGCACGGAGGAAGATGATCTCTGCAAACACAGAGCATCACACAATGTCCTGACAAGCACTTGGAAACATCACTGAAGTATCTGACAGGATTTGATCCAAAATTATTGGTCCTCCACGCTGCAAGAGGACACCCCCTCCTTCACCATTCCCAGTTTAAAATGGACAGACAGAAAATCTGGGGGAAGGGAGGATTTGAATAGATGTATTTTCTCCTCCTGCACCAAACCCTGAAGCCAAAACACTACATATTGCTTTTAGAATCCAGAGAGACCCCGGTTATAAACCTCCAGCGGGGACAGCAGCGAGGATCCAGGGGGTGGGCAGGGGAAGGGACCCAACAGATGGCTCTGGTCCCCTCAGGCTGTCACACACAAACTACAGAGCCCTCTGCAGGGGGTTAGATTGTTCCTGTGTCAGAAACAGGGGGTAAGTACCTTTAGGAATCCCTCCAAAATAACCTCCCAAAAACTGGCTCTTGATCTGTAAGAACTGAGAAAAGTGAGTGTGACCCTTATGAAACTGAAGGGCTTAAAAACTCACGGGTACTGCAGGGCACAGCCACTCACTTGGGGGCTTTCTTGGAAATCTTGTCTTAAAAACTTTCTGTCCAGCCCTTGGACTTTCCCCTCCTTTAATCTATATTTTAAAAAAAACCCCAACACTCTGTTTGTTCCTAGGTCAAAACCCAGCCAATCATATTGAACACAATGTATTTTGTGATTAACCTTTGCATGTAGGGAAGGGACAAGGACACCTGTCCACAGCAACCAACAGATCACAGACAGATGAGAGAAACACCTTGAGTACCATTTTCCTGCAGCAAAACCTGCAAACAAGGGGAGCAAATGGGGCACATGGCACTGCGTGAGTTAATGTGGCACACTGGGAAGCAGTGGGAGTGAGAGCTCAGAGTGACTTTCTCTGCCCCATGCAATGGAAACTCCTGGATATGGAAGGTTTTAATTAAAGGAGCAGCACACTGTAATTTGGAGCTGTGCAAACATCTCCCTGCACCGGTATTAGTCTGGCTGTGGGCAAGGATTGTAGCCCATTAAATGGAACAAGGAACACACCACTTACCTTCCGGCCTTGTAAACTCCCTGAAGGTGGGCAGAGAAATGACAGTGTGGGAGATGGTGTGGACTGGATCCAGCACACAGCTGACATCGTTTTGCCGACAGGACTTGACGCAGCGAACGGTGTCTGTCTTCTCCAGCCTCACACTGGCAGAAATGAAAGAGAGATGCAGATACAGCCTGAAAATGAATTGCTTTGTGATTGGCAGCCTACAGAGCTAGAAACTGCAAGGCAAGTAAGGTTCCATTCTTCACCTCAAATAATCAGACAAATGCAAATCATCAGAGCTTCAGAAGCACTGAAAGTCTCGGCTGGGCTCAGGGCTGCACTCAAAGCCCCCTCAAACCTTCAAGGCAGGCGTGTGAAACAGGGAGAAATGGAGTGCAGGAGGTGTAAAGTCATCTTCCAAGGACAAACAGGAGCAAACCATGAGGCCCAGCCCCTCAGCTGGCTGGGTGTCACCAATCTCCCTGCAGCCACACTTACCTGCACAACACCTTTTTACTGTCAGACAAAGCAGAAACAATTGTTTCCCCTCCAGAAATCTGGCAGGAAATACTTGAAGAGCCAACTTTCCTTCACAATTTTCAGTGCAGCAAGGGCCAGAAAAGCCTCTCTGAAGTCCTTTTTTCACACCCTCCCTTTCCATCTGAACTGGGAGAACAGAGGAATGGAAACTGGGCGAGGGAAGAAAGTTACCCACGTTATCTAAAACCTCAGAGATTGAATTCTGAGTCTGGGGAAATGGTAAGGGTCATTTCATGCTCCAGCTCAACCAGCTGCTCACTCGGCCTTGAAAGTCTATTAAAAGTTAAATGACTTCTCACCCTCGTCCACCAGAGTGAATTTAAAGTCACTTACAGTTCAAGAACTTCACACAATGCCCACTCTGTGCTCCTGAGAGATGAAAGTGCCCTGCTGGGACTCACAATGGCACTGAGTCCCACAAACGATCTCAACTTTGACCTGCCCATTTCTTCATATTTCCAAGTGGCAAAAAAGAAAAGACTGTAGTGTCAGAGGGGAGAGGGGGGGGGGAAGGAAAAGATTAAAAGGGAGAAAAATTCACGGAGTAAAAGGGAAACAAGAATGGAAGCTTTAGTTTGTCAGACACCTCTGGAAACAAATGGCTCCTGCTCTTTTCAAAATGTGTTACCCACACCTACAAACCATCTTTTCCAGATGTTTGAAGGGACCCCAGGGATGTATTAATAACCAATATATCAGTAACTTCTTATTACAAGCTCCCCACACGTGCTCACCAAAGAAAACAAAGCCAAACATGCTGATGGTGTATGAAGCTACAATAAGGAGGAAACACATAAAATTGAGGCAGAATGAGCATCATCCATGTTTGTGTCCCTCTCTTCCCTTTTTTTGCCTCTCACTGTGTAGACAGGAGTTCAGTAAATATTTCTATATAAAACCACTGCATCTTTCCTCAGGATCTGGCTGAACTGGGCTCACAACAGCCCAGTCCCACCAGTTCTACTTCCCATAATGTGTTTACAAATTCTGAAAAAGGTCTTTAAAAGTTTTTCTCCTTTTCTCCAGCACATAAATAATAACTATAGCATCCTCTAAAGAAGGGACACCGATACACATGAGCTTGCATAACTTATTTGGGGACATTATTGCTAATAAAGCACTGTTAGAACACACAGAGCATCCTAAATTTCCACAGCTGTATTTAGCTAATACATAGTATTTAGCTAATTTGTGTGCTAAAAAACCTTGTGGTGGGGGTGTCTGAGGCATTCAGGATTGGGCTGCCTTTGTTCCTTCATGGTACTTGCTATTAATGATGTGCTCTAACCCCAAAATACTTCATAATATTACCCTGACACATTATCTTTGCATCTGACCTGCTGATAGCTGACCTTTCCCTTCTGCTCATGTTCTGCTCCTGGACCTGTGACTGACAAAAGTTTCTTCCTCAGTGCTGAGAATGTTTCTATCCAAACCTTTGCTCCAAGTTTTCCCCCCCTGACACAAACTGCAGCTTTGGAGCTGGAATTCCCTGCTGAGGGCAATTAGTGTGGCACTTTACAGTACTGAGGGCCAAAGGCTCACACTCCCTTCTCTTCCTGCCAAACAAAGATATTTTAATGTTTGCAAAAGTGAAGTTTATTTTTTAACCTTTATCCTACTTAATTATGGCCTCATAATGACCTGGGAGCCAGAGGGCATTGACACACGAGCATCTCCTGTGGTGGTGGTTCTGTTTTCCACAGTGCTCCTGACTGCATAAAGTAAGGAAGTCAAAGTAAAGGAAGGAAGATTTGCATATTGGAATTCTGGCTGAAGGGTTTGGTTTGATGGCGGGAGTGGGGAAAGTCTTTACTGTCTAAAATTGATCAGCTTTAATACGGAAGCTAGAGAGACAGAAGTGTTACGAGACAGAATGAGCATCTTTAATGTTCCTGTCAGCAGGAATGTTTGAGGACACAGGCTGGGAAACAGAAAGGAGCCCTCTGATATCAGCTCAATGCTGATAGGAAGCTCTTTGGTGTTCTCCTGTCATTAGTTTTTCCATTCAGTGGCAATTCCACAGAAAACAAGGTGAAATAAAGTTGTTTAGAGGAGATTCTCTTTTGTACCATCCTCAAAAGTTCAGACTGGGATCTGTTCCGGGTGGAAATCAGCACAAGGCCAAGGCTGTGACAGAGCAACGACAACCAGCACAGCTTGAGAATCTGGCTCCATAATTCTGGCACCTCTGGGGTGCTGAGGGCTCAAGTTGTGGCCTTTCAACAGGTTTCCAGAAAATGCACATTATCTGCCTTGTAAGTGATTAAATTTTATAAAAATGTCTCCGCTGAGAAAGCTCAAATTATGCACCGACTTCATTTGGAAAATTTAGACCTAAACATATGCTGCTGTTTATAATCACATGAGACCAACTGCCCTACTGTGTGAAGTAAAGGAGTCATTTTTAGTCCTCAGAATACTCAGGTAATAAGCTCTTAAACACCAATTATTTTTGTTTTGTCTAATGATGCAGAGCACAGAGAAGAATCCCCTCAAACTGAGATGCTCAGTCACAGGGGAAAGTGAAGAACTGTAACGATGATGGCAAATAAAATGCAAGTGCAGTGTGCAACAGATGAACTACAACTTTATTAAACTGGGGGGGAAGCTGCTCCCAGAGGAGAAGGAGTAGCCATGGTGACAGCAAGTTAGGGATCAAAGCTGCGCAGAGACAAAGATAAAAAGTTTGGCAATAAATGTGTTGACAGTTCCGTGGCGGGACAGCTGCATTTGGATAGTCAGGAGCAGGTCTCTGGGCTCCGTGATTTGTCGCTGCATGACCACAAGGCCACTGTGGTTGTTCACTTTTTTTGTGGTGAAAAAACCCTCGCGGTTCCCGCTGGTGATGGACAGCCGAATTTTATCCCCGGGGGCAGCTTTGGAAGGGCCCATGCGGAAAATGTCGGTGGGTACTTGGATGTTGGTGGGGAAAGAGAGGTGATAGGAGGTTATTCTCAGGGGCAGGCTCTGGCACTCCTTATTCTCATTACAAGGCAAGCGCTCACAGCGACTGCAAGACAAGGGAGAACACAAGACAAGAGGAGGATTAGCGCACACACAGCGAGGGAGACAGGACCAGGGACCCTGGCTGTGCCCCTTCCTCAGCCCAGCACCTCAGCCCACCTGCCAGGGGACAGCTGTCACACAAGGGGCAGGTGTTGCCCTCGCCCTGCACATGCAGGTGGAGCGAGTCTGGCACCTCCACAGGGCACAGAGTTCCTTTGGATCACACCAGCTGAGCTCCCTCAGGGACAACACCAGTGCTGCTTTCCCTCCAGCCCCCAGGTCTGAGTTTTTTGTTGGTTGGACACATGTTCAGTAAAGGGAGAGATTCTAAATGGTTGGGAAGTTGGCTGTGTCCTCCTTGGGATGTCTGGGTGTATTTTAAGCCTGAGCAAAGTAATCTGAAAACCACAAATGTCCAGGGAGTTGGTCTCTCTGAGTGAGAGGCGCTCTGGATACCCCACCATGCCCGTGCATCCTCTCACAGGGCACAGAGCAATGTAAAACTTGTTTCCAGCACTGCCCACAGGTGAAGGTCCATCTGATTTGAAAACAAACATTTTCCTCCTGATTTGGCAGTTTGTCTCTGTGCTGCCAGAAGAACCAACCTGACTGAGCCTGAACAAGGCCTGAAAACAAGATCCAGTGGCCTGCACAGAGGCACATAGATGCATCATCTCAACTGGATGCTGACTTTGCCAAATTTGGTGATGATCAGGCTGTGCATTTAGCTCCAAACCTGCCTTGTGGACAACCACAAATCAATTAAACCACGTCCAAGAGTATCTCCACTCCAAGCAATATTTGGCCCAGATGTTGAGGTTTGGGAATCTCAACAACTTGTTTCTTTAGCAAGAAGTGCTCCAGCATTAAAGCATGTTTTGCTTCTTACCACCTGAAGTAAATCTGAGTGCCCACTTCACTTATTTTATTTTGATATAACATAAAATTGAGCCCCTATCAGGAGTATCTGCTCTTAACAGACCTGTGGCTCAGGAGCAAGCCCCACTCGGTTGCCAGGCAGGGTGACCTGAATTCCAGGCACTTCTCTTTATATGCAAAATCAGCACTTTCAAAAGGAGGAGTTAAAAGCACCCTCAGTTCTTCAATTAATGTGTTGCATGTTTTCTTTTCATACCACTCGCAAACAAAAGTACAAAGCCATTCTTTGAAGATCTAAACGCATTCTTAATTTTATTCCTGTGTGTGAAGAGCATGCACAAGCCCTCACAGGATGGCCAGCTCATGTGCTGTGGATACTCCTGGAGTATTTTCAGGTGTAGAGAGTCGTGCATCCTTTTCTGAAATGTCATGAATAACTCCACTAAGGGGAATGGCTTGGGTTTGTTGGGATCATGGGGGTTCCTGAAGCAAGTCAAGACTGTTAATCTCTCAGTTGGAAATGTTTTCTTCAAGCACAACTTCTTGGAAGCATGTACATGCTTACACACTCAGGAAGATGCTCTGTCTTATTACTTTATAAAAGTTAAATGCATTTTATAATAATGGCCTGAATTTTTTAACAGAACAAAACCCCAAACCTTCCAGCTTTCAAAGAGCTGAGGAAGGACATTCCGCTGATACAGAAAGGGATGTGAGCCCCAGAGCACTCCCCAAACCCGACTGACACACTTCCCCTCCTAACAAATTGCAGATTCCTGATACAAAATGTTAAAAGGGAAAAAAAAAAAAATCACCCAAAATGACTCAGAACACACTAAACGTGTCCCTCCCTACACTTGTTCTCGGAAATTAACTCCTTTGGCTGAAATGTGCCAAAATTTGGGCCGGAGTCAGACACACGATGTGTAAAAGTTCAGACACTGGATACATTTAGGCAAAATTTTAAGGAGTTAAAAACAGGTACTAATCAAGAGAAGCACCAAGCAACCTTAATAACACACAGACATGTCTAGAATGTACTAATATTCCCCAGTTTGGCTCAACACATTTCTGACATGCTGCCATGAACACTGCTTTATCTTTTCCACAATTTTTCTTGGCTTAAGTATCACAAATGTTAGACCTCAGTGCCACATAAAGAGAATTTAATTGTTAGGCAATTTGAAAACAAAAAACTGTTTGGCAAGGCAGCGCAGCAAGTCAAGTCCTATTGTGAGGAGCAGGAGATCTTAACTCTCCTTGGAAAAATCCCAAGCCTATAGGCTGAAACACAGCAAACCAAAAAGCAGAACTGAGGCAGAAGAGATAACCCTGCCATGAAATTGTTCCCATTAAGGATCACAGCAGCCATGAGGGCTGTTACCTGTGCACAGGGATTTTAAGGAACACCAAGACTTGGATTTACAGGGCTGAAGCCTATTAAATTATGGCTGTCCCAAAGAAAATATTGGGGAACAGGGTAAAAAAACCCCTCCTGATGGGAATGGAAAAGGTGTTGTCCTCCTTATGATGTGCCAAGCTGGTGAAACTGTTGTGTTTTGAACAGAAAGGAAAGTGGTAAGTGCACTAGATATGATGCTATTTTGATTGTATAGTCCTGGCACAAGGGTGGGTGGAACAGCACTATAATGTCACGATCATGCAGAAGGTAAAGATATTTATATGTAACACCCATTTTCCTGGCCAACATTTATATGCAACCCCCATTTCCTGGGAGCACCCATCACCCCTGAACCCTCAGACCTTTCCAATAAAGATATTGAACTTGTATTCTCTTTGGCTGATGCAAACATGTTTTCAACAGTAAATTTAGTCACTGTCTGCAACTGCTGAGAGGGAAAAAACTAATAAACCAAACAAGATAATAACTGAAGGAATTAAAATAATGAGAACTTCACTGAGCAGCTGCAGGATCTGTGTCTGACTCATGGCCTAATTCCAGCCCCAGCACATCAGAGGGATCTCAGCCTATGAGTAGGTCTGTGTTAGGCAGAGTAAACCACCACAGAGACCAACAGCCCAGACACAGACAAACAGTTCAGACACTCTGCTGCTTCCCAAAAGATCCTGTGCAGCTCGAATAGCCATTTGTGTCAAATACAGATGGGAGAGAAGAAAAATGGGATGTGTGTGCATGATGTGGATTTTATAAACTGATCTCTGCAGCTCAGGGATGTCCATAAGAGCAAGATTAATCTTATCTGCTAACTCTGCCCACTGTGTGTGACTTTTCCTTCAGATTAGGATACAAATGAACCCACAATATCACAAATAAATATAACTTCTGCATCATGAGGCACTGATGTTCATTGATGGGAAAAACATCATCTAAAATTGAATTCTAATCTACACCTTCCAATACAAGCATACTTTATAAATAGCTGTGTTCGCACCATGAACTCCCCCTCCGGCATTCTGATCAAACACATCTGCTGTGCCACTCCTATGGCATTTCCCATGCTGAGGCTTTCATTCAAACTACCTAATCCCCACAAAATTCCTGAGGTGAAGGTCAGCCTTGGCTCCATCCTGCAGTGGAGGCACAGAGTCCCCCCATTTTCTCTAGCAGGTGCGGGCCATACCAAGAGTCCCTGGGAAGAGCAATAATGGGTTGATAACAATGTGATTTGGCACAGCTTTGCTCCCTGGCTGGTGCAGCACACACTTACCTGGGCCTGGGAGCAGCCTTGGAAAGAGTCCCTGGAGTACAGGGGGGCCATAAAGCCACGGGGCAGGGGGCAAAGCTCAGTTGCACCAGCCCAACTCCAGCCACACAACTGAGAGTTTGCAATTGATGGGCATAAAGGAGCTGAAGCTGCCTCTGCTCCCAGAGCTGGCTCTTTTATCCCCGTTTTGGGCACAGACTGTCCCTGAGCCCGGTTAGGGACACAGGGATGAGCAGAGCTAACATGCTCCCCTGGCCAGGATTCCCAGCTCTTCTAACAGAGGGGGAAAAAGAGGACATTTATGTTAAATATCAGCAAGAAGTTATTTACTGTGAGGGTGGGGACACGCTGGTACAGGCTGCCCAGGGAGGTTGTGGATACCCCAGCCCCAGCATTCAGGTGTTCAGAGCTAGGCTGGGCAAGGCCTTGAGCAGCCCGGTCCGGGGTTGGGGTGAGGGATTTTGAAGGTGGGTTTAACCCTCCTAACAGGCTGCAGGACAAGGGAGCCAGAGAGAGTATCTGTACATGGCTCTAGAGATCACTGCAGTGCAAATCACTGGCACAGGGCATTTTTTAAGGGAACATCTTTTACCTTGGAATGGAGCACGAATTGACCAGACGTGTGTGTGCACAACATGCTTGGAACTGTCCTGTGCTCAGGCAGCAGTGGCAGGACATAAAGGAGGTTCTGGCACCGAGAACTGTTTGACCTTGCCAAGGAAGGTAAGGAAGGCACTTACTTATCTCCTGACTTGCGGTAGTTTTCCGGACATTCCAAAGCCAGGCAGCGGAAGCCGCCCTGGATGTTGAAGCAGGTCTCGTTGAAAGAGCAGTTGTGGCTTTCTGCAACACACTCATCAATATCTGCCAAAGGGGAACAAGGGAGGGAGTTAAAAACGTGCCCTTCCTCTGCTGGCCGGTGCCAGACGATGACAGCGTCCCACAACATGGGGTGCAATTAAACGTTAGCACAGGACTGGGAGCGGGGAGCAGAAGAACGAAACAGAAAAATAATCCCACAGCCCAGAAGAGGGAGAGGAAGAGCAGCACTGCCACTAAGTGGACAAGACCCAAATATTCACTGACATGTTGACAGCAGGGCATTTTCTTTTAATGGCTAAACGAGCTCATATTGTTTCACCATCAGACTCTTCATCCTCACGATTTTTGATAATTATTGAATAACATTATAAAAAATATTCTTTACTGAATACTGTACCTTTTAGTGGAAATTGCCTGCGTATTTATTACAAAAGACTGGTTTCTACAGATTTCAAAGAGAAATCTTTAGGAAATGCTTTACCTACAATGTTGCAGGAAAGGCATTTTTTAGACACAAAAAAGTGCTAGAACTTTTCAGAACTTTTCAGAAGTGCCCAGTGCAGTAAGCCCTCCCTGCAGCCCCTGAACTCACCTTGGCAGTTGCGTGCGTTGGGTGCCAGCCTATACCCAGAGGAGGGACAAGTGCACTGGAAGCTCCCGGGAACGTTAATGCAGCGGAAGGAACAGATGTGCCCCCCAGTGGGCAAAGCACACTCATCAATGTCTGCAAGGAGGAAATATCACTCATTTACTGTGTGCTCATGAGTGGTGCTCCTGCTCACTGGGATGATTCTGTTTCTGGGCAACCAAGAGGATCATCAGATAGGTGTGGCTCTACTCAACAAAGTCTAACTAGCAAAGACTTCCAGGAATAAATGGAGCTCTGAAGAAAATCAAAAGCAATGTGAGGGCCCAAAAAAAGTAATGGGCAAGAGCAAGCACTTTGCAGTGGCACATATCACAGTGCTTTGCAAGAGGGAGGGAGAGGAAGACTTTTATCCTTGTTCTTACATAAAAGACATCAAAATTAGGTGTTCTGCCCAAGTTCTCACTGTCCATAAATCCTGGAGACCTCAGTACATATTCAGGACCTTATTCATGAGGTCAGACCCAGATCCTTCTTGTATTTGAGGGAACCACAAAAAGAGGATATACAAAATACTACCTAGTAATATTCTATATTACATATGCAACATGTTCACTTGCTGAAGACTAGAAATTCTGTTAGTTCCTCAGAAAAAAACCAAATTTTATCAAGTTACAAAAGCTCCAATTCTGTGTAACCAGCAGACCACCACAGGAGCAGAGAGATGTTTCTAGACAAGGGCATGGGAGGCAGACCACCATAAAGAAGGAGGGAATCAAATGTGAAAACAAAAGAACCACATGGAACTGCTCCTGTTTGTGATGGTGGCAATAAGAAATGCTCCCCCAGCCCTCCCTCCAGCAGTAAGAGCTCACCCTCACAGGAGATGCCATCGATGTCGCTGAGCTGGAAGCCACGGCGGCAGTAGCACTGGTAGGAGCCGTACACGTTGGCACACTCCTGGCTACAGGGGTTGCTCTCACACTCATTTAAATCTGAAATAAACAGTTAATACACGTGAATCCCAATGGGGGTTTTTTGCCATATTCAGCACTCCTGACAGTGGGCTAAGGCAAAACTTTGGGAGGCGATTTTTTCATTCCAGGAAGGATGGCAGAGATGTCACTGGGTAAGCTGGAAATAGGGGTGTGCTTGGGTGTGTTACCCTTCACAGGGTCTGGCAGTATAGGTTAGTCTGCACTGTACTATTATTTCCCGTTGTACTTCAAGGTGTGTGACTTGAATCTTTAGGCCAATAGCTGCATTTTTGTATCTAGATATCTGTAAGGCAAGCTTGAAGGCTTTGAATCTGATCCAGTAAAATCACCCATCAAATTGCAATACATGCAGCCCCACACACCTCTGCACGGGATCACCACAGAATCATTCAGGCTGGAAAAGACCCCCAAACCATGGAGTCCAAGCTGTGCCCCATCCCCACCCTGTCCCTCAGCCACATCACAGAATATATCACAGAATATTCTGAGTTGGAAGGGACTCACAAGGATCAACGTCCAGTCCTTCCCTGGACACCTCCAGGGATGGGGACTCTGAACCTCCCTGGGCAGCCCTTTTCAAGGCCTGACCTCTCTTTCCAGGAAGAAATTCCTTCTGATGTCCAACCTGAACTTCCCTTGGCACAGCTCGAGGCCGTTTCCTCTTGTCCTGCCAAATGAACTGGCCTCAGGGCAATAAATTCACACTGTGGGCTGCAGGGGCCTCAGTGAATCGTAACAGCATTCCCATAATCAAAGATTGATCATGGGAACTGACAAATCACTGGGTTGATTTGTCATGCCATTCCAATGGCTTTGCAATCTAAAACGAAACAGAAGCAGCTCAAGAGCCACAGACAGCAGTACCTTCACATGATCTGCCATCAGCAGAGAGCTTGAATCCCATGGTACATGTGCAGAAATAGGAACCAGGAGTGTTCTCACACTTGTGGGCACACAGGCGTCCTGGGTAACGTCTGCATTCATTGATATCTGCAATGACAAGCACACAGTGGATCAGCTGGCTTTACTCACACTGTAGTCATCAAAGTCTGGTTTTTATTTTCCAGATCTAAATTTCACGCTAGGGAGGGAAGAAGGCTTCAAAACGCTCATTTACAAGTGCCTCAGAGTATAATTGGATTAGATCTATAGAGAAAAAAGTTGCTTTGATCTTCCAAAGGAACGTTTTGCTGTAGGTGCCTATAAATATATCACAGCAAAGAGTTGCACACGCTCCTACAACCTCACCTTTTAACAGGGCAACAGATTACATGTTGACAGCACTAACACAGCTTCCTCTGCAGTACAGTATGAGCAGCTCTTTAATATGGTAGTCCATGGGTACAACTCACCAATGCAGGTCCTGCTGATGACATCGAAGGTGTAGCCAGACTTGCACTCGCAGCGGTAGTTGCCCGGGGCGTTGATGCATAGGTGTCCTTCCCCACAGGGCTGGTTGGGGGATGAGCACTCATCCACATCTAAAACACACAGGGAAGTGACTGAGCATGCAAGTGCAGAGAGCAGCAATGTCTCAACAACACATTCCTGTGGCCCCGAGTACCTAGAAAGTGTTGTGAAATACAAAGCAAGGTTTCTTCAGGATCTACAAGAAGATCAGAGTCACAAATCCACATTATTTTAAAGGAATTAGTTTATCTCTCGGGTGTCCTTGATGCTGATGAACTTGAGAGGGAAGAGATCAGGCAATCAGCTGCAAAATTGTCTTAGGATGCACAGTCAGTATTCATGGAGCAGATCCTCATCTAGTGGAAGATGTCAGACACCCCCAGTCAGCAGCAGTGCTTTGATAAGCCACTTTAAAAAGTTGAAAACATGTACAAAAATACCTCTCTTTGCAACAGCCACCTCACTTAAGAGCCAGCCAAAGCCATGTATGTCTCTCAGTGTTACTCAAATGGCTTCTGTGGGGCATGAAGTGGGCCTTGTGTCATCCCTCTGTACTGAGGAGATTTGGAACCACACAGTCACACAGTCACAGGCAATGTCATTTTGGGGGGGCTGATAATAATTTCTCCTCTCCTCAGAATATAGGGCTCTATCAGTTAAGGACAGAGAGTGGATACTTGTCATTCTTCACCTGTTGGGACTGCCATGAGGGGAAGAACAGGACCAATAATTGACTGTGGCAATGAGAAAAAATCAGGCAAAGTGCAAGAAAACGGTAAAGATAAATGATAGATATGAATTAGTTTCTTAAAACCGCTTTTTCTTCCAAACTGTGGCTCACCTACACATCTTGTTCCATCTTCATTGAGATGATAACCTCGGCCACAGCTGGGCGAGATGCGCTGGCAGGTGAAGGAGCCCTCAGTGTTCATACAGACCTGTCCAGCTGGGCACGGCATGGTGGTGCTCAGGCACTCGTTGATGTCTGCAAGAGCATCAAGAGTCAGGGTGACTATTTGCTCCCTCAGGGGGTGTAAGGTAGGTGTAAGGGTGTAATGCTTTCATTAGGTAACCCTTCAGAGGTGTGCACCCTGAGGTAACCCTGCAGAGAACATGATTTCTGCCCATGATAGAAGACAACTATTTAAATATTTTCTGAGCTTCCAGGGCAAAGGCTGGGGAGGCAGGAGAGCCACAGACCCCACTGAAAAGCAGTGGAAATTGGGTATACAACTTGTATCTGTTTCAAAGCCTTTGAAAGTCTCCCCTGAACACACAAAGAGCTGATCAGCAATTCAGTTCATCAGTCCAAGCAGCTCTGCTTCAGTCTGTGGGTTCTGATCCAGCTCTGAGCTTCCACAAGATTATCAGAGTCACAAATCCAACAACAAAGTCCCCTCAACACTACACAGGGCAGCACTCGATTCCCAGTGTGTGAAATTGGCCTGTGAAATGGTTTGGGTAAATATTTGGAGTGAGTGCACGTTAGGGGCCATAGCTCTGGCTGCTGTAAAGGGATGTGGCTTTACTGACACCAGTGATGGCAAGTTAACCCCGAGCTGCCACCCACCTGGTGCTGCCCACAGCAGACTCGTGTCTCCGCAGGATTTGCTGTGCACAGGGACTGGCCCTCGTTTGAAAGCCTGCACTTTGTTTCCAGTGTCAGGTTTTACACTGCTGGATATGGTATGGTATGGTCAGGAAAATAAGGGGCTGACAGTGAGCTCGACTTGGCAGCTGCTGCTGCTCAGCCAGTTCCACAAGTCCAAGACACGCTGTGCCCATGGGGGAATTCAAAGGTAAGTTGAGACTTGAAAATACTACTCAGGGGAATAACTGATAGATTTGTAGGTCACAGTTCCATTCAGAGTCTGCTGGAAACCAGTAATTCTAACATATTTATATAAAAGTTATGATTCTGTTTTTAGGGAGTCTTGGAAACAGATTGTCATCAGTCTTTAAATCAATCTCCTCTCCACAGTGTGTTGTAACTGGCCCATGGTTCTCATGCACAGTAACATTCTTGGTAGGCTGTAATGGGGGACAGGTCTGGAAAGACCTACATACCTGTGAAACCACACAGAGGAATATCAAAGGGTGTAAAGAGCATATAATAATTACGGCGTTTTACTCTAAGCTTTCACTAAACCCTTTTGGATAGAGGTAGACAAAACACACCACAAATTTAGTTTCAGGTAAAATACCCACAGACTTAAGGGAAATGCTCAAATGCAGCTAAGTGCCTTAGGTAACCCATTAAAAATAACAATCTGGTATTTAAGCCTTTTATTTCATCTGCCAATCAGGCCCATGGGAGCAGACAAGGCACAGAGCAGAGCAACGCACAGACGAATGAAGAAAGGCTTGATAAGCTCCAAACCCAGGCAGTGCCAGTACAATTATCCCCCAGGCAGCACTGAAGTGTGGAGTGGGACAAGCACAAGCCTTACCAATACAGTTGCCAAGAGCATCTTGTATAAAGCCACTCATGCACTGTAGCTTGGGTCGGCAGCGGAAGGATCCTGGAGTATTCTGACAGATAAAATCGGGGGGGCAGTTATGAGTACCAGTCTCACATTCGTCAATATCTGGTACATCACAAAAAAAAACCTGTTAGCAGGGGGTTGGCAAGAGCTTTGTCATCACATTTAAAACATAAGACACAGTTCAAAACGCCCAACACATCAATGCCCAGTGTCCCCTCCTGGAATTCAGTGCAGTGACCAGGATCAGTCTGACCTGCCACCTCAAACAGGATCTCAGTAAGGTGAGTTGAGGGGGGTTATTATTTTATTAGTAGTATTATATATTATATATAGGGGAGTGTCTGTGCATATGAAGCTTTACAAGTCTCCCAACTCAATGGTTCCAAACTCTTGCAGAGCCCCTGAAGCATCAGTGCCCAGCCTGGATCCAGCACAGTGCTCAGCTTTGAGCTCAGCAAGGTTTAATTACCCAACTGCAATTTTAATTCTGACCTTAGATCCAATGAGGACACTTCTTAAGTGAATTAATTGGCCTTGATTCTCACCCATACTAAGGTTTGCAATATCCTTCCATTATTGTGCTTTAAAATGCACGTAAGTCGGATTTTTGCTTACTTTAATATTCCATTCCAGAACACACACTAAATATTTGTGAATGAATTACAGTTCAGAAGCAGATAAAGCAGACAAGGGCTAGGGATGGTCCATTCACAAATGTAGCCCTGTTCACATAAAAGCAACTAGAATTCCATGAAGATTATTCATTTTCTATGTTATCCTTATTAACATAACATTAATAATTAACATTATTATCAAGAACTTTCTGTCATTAATGACATGCATAATTTACTATCTCTACTGCTTTTTTTCCCAGCAGAAAAGGCAGTAAGTTACTTGTCGGCCTAAATCTGATGTCACTCAACTCAGCAGAAATGTTACTTCAAAGGGATCACAGTTAGACCACAATGCTTTGAAAAACATTCCCTGGTATTCTGCAGGTTTTGCAATCGAGTTTGTTCATCAGCCTTTTCATTCAAACCTGTTATTCATTACTGATCAGTTCCTACAATAAAACCTCATCCAGAATTTTGTTTAATTCACTCAGTGCAATGCAATTAGTCTATTTATAAAGCTGAGGGGAACAGACTTGCTCATAGTGTGTTTAGCAGAAGATGGCCTCAGAGGACTCCGGTTTGCCCACACAGGACATACCTTTGCAACGACTGTCGTCCGTCAGTTCATAGCCAGTCCCACAGCTGGTGTCCCGCTGGCAGCGGAAGGAGCCCAAGGTATTGACACAGGTTTGTCCGAGCCCACAGCTGTGTGTCCCAGTGATGCACTCATTGATGTCTAAGGCATGCAAAAGGATTCAAAAATTAAGAGAGAGGAAGCAGAAGCATCCCTGGGACGAGGTGAGGTCAGTGTTGGGTTAATGTTGGACTCGATCCTAAGGGTCTTTTCCAAACTGAGGGACTCCATGGTTTGATCACAGTGATGATACAAATTAGGAAAACTGTCAGAAATCCTCCCACAAACATATGGCTGAGGGACTCTCTGAGGCACAAGTTGCTATCTTCTGCTTTACAGCTACTGACAGACATTTCTTTTGTGATTTTTGTATCTTTGAATGCATAAGAAAATTTGAAATCCATGTGTATCAAACGTAAAAGTTCTTTGTTTTTCTATTTTTCACTACGTGAGTGTTAATCTGAGCAATCATCAATCTCTGTTTTCTATTCTGAAGTTTGTATGTGACTCCATTTGCAGTGGCGAGGGTGATGAGCTCTATCCCTGCCCATTTCATTTAAGGTCACTTCCGCAGTTCTTCTGGGAGAAACTTGACAATCCTTCCCCCTTGACTATTCCCACTCCACTCACAGAGTGCAAAACTTTCATCCCTTTTGCCAGTTGTGTCCCTGAGAAGCCAAAGAAATCTACTCTATTAATTTCATCTGCCTATTGTTGTGTCCTTGAGAAGCCAAAGAAATCTACTCTATTAATTTCCTCTGCCTGTTAAAATAGAGAAGAGGTATTCCACTCTGGGTTCATTCCCAACAATAAACTCAGGCGCTGCCTTTTCTCCATTTTAAATCTTCCACCTTTTCTACTGATTCTTTCTTAACTTCATCTTCCCGCAGCTCTAATCTTGACCCTCCACACCACCTTTTTGTGGTCCCTCCTTCCCCCGGCACACTCTGTTCTCTTCTGCCAGGGTATTTTTTAAGCTGTTCCTGCTCTGTTAAAGCCAGACTGTTGCTAACAAGGCAATGGGGGTGTGTTTTACCTTCACAGGTGATGCCATCCGGTTGGAGGTGGTAGCCAACGAAGCAGGAGCACACGTAACTGGCCCCTGTGTCCCTGCACTGCTGGGAGCAGGGGCCACCACCTACGGGAGAGTTTAAAAACGTTCGTGTAATTAACAGGCAGGTCACAGGAACGGAAACAAACCGTTCATTTACAGAGCACTCGGTGATTTCTTTAGAAAAGCAGCGAACTAAACACACAAAAGGAGGAAAAGGTCAAGCATTGAAAGAGGGGTTTGTAATCACTGGATCTTTTAGCTCTAAAAATTAATACAAGAAGATTAGACAGGCAGAATTTTTCCTCCAGGAAATTTACACAAAATTTGGTTCATCATTAAGAAAACTCACCTTTTATGATCTTGTTAAGAGATAAATTAATATTTAAAACGTTTCATGTTCTCAAAAGAAAGAAAAGGATAGACACTTGCAGCCATCTGTTGTAACAGTGTTGATATCCCTGGTACCAATATTCATGTGTTTCAGAATGGCTGGGTAGGCATTAGAGGTTTGAGATAGGTACAATCAATGTCAGCAAATGGAGCTACTCTACTTTATAAATACTTAAAAAAAATAATTTTTGTAAGTGCAACAACTTCTGTTAAGGACAGAGGGATTAATGCAGCACAGAAAATTAGGTGGGAGCAGAGTTTTGTGGTTGAGACTGAGAGCCTCTGCTTTCTGAACCTCTGCTAGCACTGGGAGCTCCTGTGTGACACAGTAAAACATGCACTGGAGGTGTTAGAAAAACAGAATTTATTTCCCCATATACCATGGAGGTGCTCCCAGACAAACTGCTGGAAGTGCCACTGCCCAGTGACAAGTGACAAGGAATTCTGCCCTGCCAGTACCAGAAAACACTGTAGGCAGAAGGCCTGAGTTGTAATCAGCCAAAGAGGCAGGCAGCTGATTAACTGACAAGTACAACATGAAGAAATAATGGTAGGGAAATATGTAACACATTTTTCCGTGTCATCTCCTGTAATTAGCAGCTGGAGAGAGGCAGGAGAGGCAGTGTTGGCTCTGGCTCTGACATCCCCATCCTCTCTGGAGTGTAACAGCTGTAGAACACGGAGCTCACTAAATCATCTCCCAACTGGAATATCAGGCTATGAAATTGATTTTATCCTAAATACATTGCCCAGTTCTGAAATGCTGGCAGAAAATAATGAATCACTGCTGGTTTAGGTTTGTAGCCATGTAAATCAAATGTGACAAGCAATAAATCAGAATGCTTAGCAGAACAATGTCCTAAATACAGATTCATCCCAGGAGGGAGAGCAGCAGGACTAATGAGGGCAGCAGCCACTTCTCTGCCATTATTTCAGGTGATGCAGCTCAAAAAGAAACACGTCTCATTTCATAGTCAAATACCTTGAACACCCCAGGAGGAGACAAAAAAAAAAAAAAGTGCCTATTTAATATAGGATCCCACATTCTGGATAATCCTGGTTTAAGGGTCACACCTCTGAGGCATTACCCACTAAAAGCTAATAAAAATGAAATGTATAGTCTTAGCTGTGTAAAATGAACTCCACTGTGGGAGGCAATGACTTCCTTGTATTTAGGAACTACTGAGGCATCAATTAATGGCCCACTGCTCCTTGGAAAGGCTCTTCCTTCTGTTATTCTTACCCCTGACTAGCCTAGGCAGAAGGTTTGGGTTAATCTCTGGATCTGAGTTGGCTTCACTTTTATGGAAGGCAATCACAAAGGAGCTGGCTAACAGGACTAGTCACCTGACTTACCTCTGCAGCCATCATGCAGATAAGGATCTTCTTGGTCTAGTTCCTCCTTTGAAATCTCGACTAGAAGGAGCAGAGATAGGCATTAGAGGAGAGAGAGCCCTTTTCTGCTCAGGGTAAAACAGTGCATGCGTGGGGTGGGACTCAGACCAGGGCTTGGGATGAACCAGGACAAAATTAAAGAGCAGTATTTACATATTTTACAGCTATTTCATACTTAAATTTGACATTCAAATGCTCATGGCCATGGGGCATTTTCCATCTGACTGATCCACCTGAGTCAGGCTGTGATCAGAGATTACAAATGGACTGAGGCTCTCAAATGCAGGCTCTTAACCAGCACTTACCCTCATTTTCATAAGACTGGCTGTTGAGGCATGCTTGGCTTCCACTGACTTTACAGTAGCTTGGGGTACTCAGGGATTTAATGAAAATCAGATTAACCTCACTTATTTATTTAGACTTCATTCCAAAATGAACTCCACACCCAACTTTTGAGCACCTACTTATGGCATTCTTTCAAATACACTTAATTCCTCAAGTTGGAGAGCTCTGATCAGTGGCACGTGCAGAGTTTGGAGCCTCATCTCCCCTCCATGACCAACGAAGTGTTGCTTGCTCTGCCCTTCTACAGGCAATTTTTATTGACAACAGGGTCATTGATATATGTGCAAACACCTGCTTGTTTCTCAGTGGAATGACGAGGATGTTGCCCTCATAAGGTCATTGTTGCCCCCATAAGGTCATTGTTGCCAAAATCAGCTGTTATTTAACAGTTATTTAACAGCTCAATGTAATTTAACATTTAAGTTCCGACACCAGGCACTATGTGACCACTTTCCAGCTCTTTTACCCTATTTTCATTCAGCATTCATTAGCAAAAAAAAAAAATCCTACAAAAAATATGCTATGAAACACACATCATTAAATGCCAAGTTAGAGGGACTCCAAGAGAAATCACTTGAAGTACAAACACTCCTTGTATCCCGTATCACTTCATGTCCCACTCTTTTAAAGCCTGCAGTAAAATACCTTGCTCTTTCCCAGGAGCATCATCACTGATGGACAGATCAATGCCTTCTTGACCTTTCCCACAGCAGGATCTGAAGACAATTCCACACTGGTATCCCATCTTCGGGTTGGGCTCACAGCTTTGTCCTTGGAGCTGGGCAGCCTTTCCCAGCAAACAGCAGTAGCAGCACGTCTGTTAAAAAGATATTAACAGTGTTAAACCACAGCCCTGAGCAAATCAATGTGAACTTTGGCAGTGGTATCAATAGTTGTCTCACCCTGGCACACTGTGGGGACATTTCCTGCAGCCTCCTGGTGTACCTGGGCTCAGGTTTGAGCATGGAGTGGAGCTCAGTGAGCTCTGCATCCGGCCTGCGTGGAGCCAAGCACAGAGCTGGGCCTGGTTCTCTCCAGCAGTGTGTGTGTGTGAGGGTGAGGGTGTGTGCAAGGTGAGGAGGAGAACACAACACCCCACACAAGTGTTTGGGATGTCATGGCTCCCTTCCTGCACAGCCTAGACTCAACCCCCAGCCAGCACGGGGAACTCTTCACACCTCTGCTTCCCATTTGTGTCCAGTTCCAGTAAAATGGGACAGGACCAGTGAAGGGTACCACCCAGTTTAGCTTCACCTGCCTGGTCAACATCATGGCAAAAAATGCCCCTCCCTGGAAAACCAGGCAGGACTTGTCCAAGGTTGGTGTTAACAGACCATGAAAAGAAGCGATTTTGCCCTGAAAAGCACAGTCAAGCCTTCTTTAAAAGCAGCACAGAGCTGCCATGGCTTCCATGTCTGCCAATTGCTACTGCCATGTGAAGGCAGGTTTAAGCTTTTATTACTAATTTTGTTCTTTCAGACTCTATTTTGCTTGAAGAAAATGACCTGCACCATTAAACAGAGCAGGTGTTTCTCTGGAAGGATGGTTCCTCACTGCCCACTTTTTTCACTTGGTTCTCCAGCTGCTTCCATCCAGTGGCAAATGCTCCAGTTTTGTCACCATTATTTCTGGGATTATTCCATCTTTTCTAGCTTTTCTGCATGACTTTAGAAATGAATACTTGATGATCTCTTCCAAGAACTGCAACATTTCTCAATATTTATTCTGAAACATCAAGCACCACCCTGAGGTATGAGGTCTGAATAATCAGCTGTGCCATACCTGAGATCCCATTATCACTTGCCTGCCTTCTCACCAAAAGGAATCAAGATGGAAGGAACGAAGGAGTAAGGTTACACGTGAGACATTTAACATTTATTTTTGGTGTGATTAGGAAGCACCTGAGGTCTCTTAATCAAAGTTTACAGTAATTGTTAGGATGGATGTTCCCACTTAAGCGAGCAGCTCCTGTAAACACTGCCTTTGGGATCTGTCCACAAGAGGTCTCTCCCTCGCTGAAATCCAGACGTTGTAACCACGAGACACAAAACACAGACTAAAGAAGCACAAATAACTCAGCGGAATTCTTCAGAACTTTGAAGTATCTCGCTCTTTTGAAAGTACCTATGGCAAATTTTGGGGAAAATGCCCAAGCACCTTAAAGATGATCAAGTTTCTAAAAGCTCCACTTCTTTCTGCAGGGTTGTTGTAGTGGGGAATAAAATCATTTCTGCATCTCCGGTACTAACAACAAATCTGGACGTTGATCACTGTTATTTGATGAAGATTTTAAAGATTAATGATTGATTTGGCATCCTTTTTTTTTTTTTTTTTTGTTATCCCAAGACAGGAAAAGGTATTCTTCCAAACAACCAGGAGAAAATCCTGCCCATCATTACCTGTGCCTACTGCCTTTATGTGCAAAAGCTGAGGTAAAAATATGGTCTTTTTATCTTCTTCCCAAGCCAAAGTTTTGGATTCAAAGGAAAGATCAGGTGCCCCATGTGCTGCAAAGTGCTGTGATGAATCCTACTAACTGAATTATTAAATCATTCCTTCTGCTTCCTTGAAGGAGACAAAGATGATCCAAAAGATTTTCTTGCCACGTAAACTAAACAAACCTGGACCAACTCAGAAAAAATGGGATTCAAACCCATGTGAGATGGGCTTGGTGTGGATGTAAAAAGCTCCTTTACCACAGGAAGGCACAATTGCCACATATTGCATGGCTCAATGTATTCAACAGAAGACATGATGGATTGTTCACTGATATTAGACCATAAGTCACCCATGTCCATCCTGATCAGAATTACCTTTCAAGTTACTCCCACAGCCAGCTCAGGGAAGTTGTTAAGTGTAGGATATCCCTGTTAGGGAGTGGGAAGGCAGAACATGGCTCACAAAGATTAATTAAGTGTGACCACGTTTATTCCAGCAAATTAAACAGGGCCAGAACGTGGGCTGAGGGCATTACCCTGCAATCATCTGCAATGTTTCAATATCAGCAAGCTCTCAGGGCAGCCAGCATCCCCCTGGATATTATTTTTTGCATCTATTTTCATCACTCGTGACAGGACCAGAGCTGCTCATGAGTGGGTCATGTCAAGGCCCTGATTTTACTGCTGGAACTTTCCTCCAAAGCACTCTGCAGAGAGGTAGGGCTCTGCTCCCTTTTGAGGAATGGGAGACCCAGGCAGTAATAAAGCTGGGGGGCAGGGCACAGATTAACTGGAGATGCCAACAGTGAGCATTTTTATTCTGGTATCTCATGCTGGTACCACAGGCTTATGGATGTCTCCATCCAGTTGTAAATCAAAGCCATGTCAATTTAGGGCATTTACACAAGCTGGAATTATAAGCACCCTGAGAGGATTAACTTCAGTCCTACCCCTTTGGACCACCAGCACTGAGAACCACTGAGTGTGACCTCAGGCTGTGAAGCTCTAATGAAAGCTGAAATCTGAACCCACCCCTCCCGACAGCATTGGTGCCTTCTTTTCATGCAGAAGAGGTTTCCTGGCCAGTTACCCATTCAAGACTTCCCACCCTTTTGCACTCTACCCTCTGCCTCTGCTCAACCTGCTTCACTCAACAGGGAGCTGCTCTCTGCTTCTCAGAGACACACAAAGTGAACAGCCTGAGCAGAGGCACGAGGTACGGGTAGGAAAAACTCTCTCCTGGGCACCCTCAGGGTAAACCTGAATACGAAAAGCCAATACCAGTCCTTAGAGATGAAGAGGAGCAGCTCTGATGTCTCACCTTGAAGTATTCGGCCTCGCAGGTGGCATTTTCCCCAGGGTGTGAGTCGCACTCCTCCCGCACGTTGGCAAACTCGACGCCGTCAGAGCAGGACTGCTTCTCCAGCTGGCTGCGGCAGCACTGCTCCTGAGTCAGGCTGGGACAGGAGGGGCAGCAGGGGCACAAGAACGGCACACACGGGTCAGCAACAGACAGTGCAAGCTCTGACAATTAGTGCTTGGGCTAGTTAATGCTAGTTGTGAATGATGGTGCCTGTACTGGTTACAGGAGAAAGCTTCCTGTGGGAGCACAGGTATTCTCTGGGACGAGGCAGAGTGCACAGGTGACAGGCTGAGTGCAGGTGACAGATTGAGAACAGGTGACAGGCTGAGTACAGGTGACAGGCTGAGTACAGGTGACAAGTTGAGTATAGGTGACAGGTTGAGTACAGGTGACAGGCTGAGTACAGGTGACAGGTTGAGTACAGGTGACAGGCTGAGGACAGGTGACAGGTTGAATTGCTGCTCTACCTCGCAGTCAGTCCTAACAATCTTTTTAAGCCATGTGGGTACCAGGCTCAGATTATCCTCTGTGCACAGGGCTGAGGCCATGTTGTCAAGCCACACTCCCTAAGATTCCAACTGCTATTCATGGGATTTCATGTGTGTCCCTTCCAACCCAAACCAGTCCATGATTCCATGATTCTGTGATTGATAATGCTCTGACTGTGCAGTCCTTACTTGGATAAAAACAGCTCTGAGATTTCAATGCATACCAACAAAAACCAGGGTAAGTTTCTGAACAAATCATTCAGAAACAGACTGGAGAAGTTAAGCCCAGGACAGTAACTTTATCTGGCAGGATATTTGAAGGTTTCGATATTGGATTTGTTTCCAGTTTGGAAGAATATGTAGCTTTTTTGTTGCTGAAATTCCCTCTGAAGCACAATTTCCATTCCCTGCCCAGCTCTGGGGTGGTCTGACCGTCAGGGCTTTGGAAGCCTCTCAAACCTGAGCTGAAAGGCCGAGAGTGTGGGAGCTGAGGCTCCCCAGCCCCTTTAGCCCTGCAGGTTCTGCTGAGGAGGTGGATGTGTTACCCCCAGCCAGGCAAACAAACAAACAAACCAACAACAGCAGCCTGGCAGGAGATGTTTGGCTCCCAGGGTCCCATCTCTTTGAAACCCCTGACAAATTGGCAATTTCAACCAAAACAAGAAAGTCTCTTACAGTGTTTCCCACAGCTGTATCCCTAAGTCATGTGGCCCACCCCTACTGTAATAAGGAATTAAACTCCAACTGAAGACTAGATTAAAATGCCTTTTGTTCATTCTCCAAACAACAACAGTAAAATCACACTTCACTGGACAGCTCACAATATTTGGCCTTTAAAACAAGAGAAAGTAGAGCAGCACTTTCCTAGGAGTTTGATTTTGGGTTTAATTACTCCTAATACTCAAAGAAGCCAAAGGGCTGCCTTTTCCCTTATCTGCCTTTTCCTTATCTCCCTTATTCTGACTTGGAGTTAAAACACAGCAACAGAACTTTATTGAAGATAAATGGGTATTGGCAATGTGACTGAAATCTTAAAACACAAAGTATTGAGTCTCCAGGAGCAAGAGGTCTCACAGCTGACACTCACTCTGGATATTTCAGGCAAAATCAGGCACCTCTGAGGGCTGAGTTTTACTCAGGGCTCACTAGGGGACAGAAATCACTCAGAAACTTACAAAAATCCTTATTCTCTGCTTCAGATGTTGATCTAAAATTAAAGTTATTTTCACCCTAGACAATTGGATTAAAAATCAAGTTAAGAAATCACATTTTATACGTATTCCCATTTTAGTGATGGTTAAAATTTAACCAGTGCTATTGATTTTCATGGAATTAATTTCCAGATTAAAATCTACCTACCCATTTACACAATCTTTTCACATTTATCATTCTCCCTCCCAGAGGATGCACTCCAAAACAACATTTCACAATCACTTATTTTTCCTTTAATTTCTTTCTATAAAAGCATTAAAACTTAACTCAAAATACATACTAGAATTTAAAAAAATAAAAGATCTTGCAAACACAAGCCGGGTCTTCCACCCTCAGATTCTTCAGTCTGCATTCCTGCAACACTAATTATAAATAATGTTATTCCCTGTGTGTCAAAGGCATGCAATTCCCATGTGGAAATAGAGTGTTTCTGGCACAGGAATTCAGTTCACTCGCTAAGAGCTCTGCAGCTTGAAAGGAAGAAGATTTATTGTGCAGGTTGAGTTCCAGAATTAAATAGCAGCTCTTTCCAGCTGCTGAGAGTTGAACCACGCCACGAGAAAATGAATGAATAGGCAGAGAGCTGCTCCTCTGACAACCAGGATGTTACTCATTAGAGCTACATTCATATTTAGCGAGTCACAATGACATGGACATAAACACTGCCATTGCCCAGGCTGATCATACCACGAGATAAACTCATACCTGGGGCAGTGAGAAACAGCAGACACTGAGCCCAGGCTCTTGTTTCAGCTGTACTCAAGAATAAGCAGACGGATCCTGGGAGCTCAGGAGCACCGCAGGCAGCCTGGCTCACCTTGTGCAGGACAGGAAGGGGAGCACATCTGCAGTTTGAGCTGTACCTCACTCAGCAAGGGACACTCACAGGGATGGCAGGGCCCTCAGGAACCGTGCAGGAACCCAGAACTGTCACCTTGTTCCTGGGACATCACAGCACACAGGACAACGGCAGTGCTTGTGTGGAAACCCTTCCTGTCTTTATTGTGGAAGGAATTCTTCCCTGGGAGGGTGGGGAGGCCCTGGTACAGGCTGCCCCTGGATCCCTGGGAGTGTCCAAGGCCAGGCTGGAGCCACCTGGGACAGTGGGTGGTGTCCCTGTCCGTGGCAGGGGGGAAATGAGATGAATTTAAGGTTCTATGACTGCTATGGATGTCTTTTTAATTGCTGGGGGAAGGTCAGCGTGGTTCAATTCTCACTCACACAGGAGCAGCTCCAGCAGTGGGCTGTCTTTGAGGGAAGGGCTGAATCCGAGACACCACTAAGTTATTGCTATTCCAAGCAGATGATTCCAAACCAGCAGGTAAGTTCTTGTGAAGCATGTTGGTGAAAGGACTCACACCCAATCGTTGTGTTGCACAGTCTTTGCACTGCAAGTGCAAAAAATCCCATTTCTCTCAGGAACTTTATCAAACCTGCTCACCCCTCACGTTCACCTCCTCGGGTACACAAACAATCCCCTGGGCAGCGAGGGATCAGGGGCTGTACCCTTACAGAGCCCTCAGAGTCCCTGAGCTGCACTAAGCCTAGGGACCCCAGCTGGCGTTTAAACAACCACGTGGAGGATGACACCAGTCCCCCAGCAGCTCCCAGTGCTGCAGGTGTCTCAGCTGTCATGCTGTCACCTGCCCAGACCTGAGTAAACACAACAAACCCGGCTTCCTTCCCATCTCTGGGCAGTAGGGATGAGTTGCCAAGAGAATCCTGCTCCCTCGGGGCTCATTCTGGCTCCAGTTACACCTGCAATTGGAATTGGGCCCTTGTTTTAGTGTCTGAAACACCACCATAAGGTGAGAATGGCATCCTGAAGTGGTTGTTCTGTACCTCTCGCAGATATGCCAGTTTGCAATCATAATTGGAGTAAAATAATATTGACATTAAAAAAGAACTCCAAGATGCCAATTTGACTGAGTCATTTTCAGAGGGAAGCCAAGCTTCAGGAGGAACTGTTTTCCTCTTGTGCAGTTTGGAATAAATGCAACTGAACTGTGTTTATCCACTTTGGGATTTTAAATAAATGCTCATACCTCTCACAGAAACTTTCATTTTACCATTATATTTTCCTTAATTGCATCTCAGTTATGCACAAAACCTAGACGAAGCATTAGTCAGCTTTTTCCAGGTCCTGTGAAGTCCTGGGGTGTCCCTAAAATGAGACTCTTTAGAAGAATAAATTACATTTACAGCAGAACTGCAACTTGCATCAATCAAATGATCATTAAACCATCAAGATTTTTCAATTCCAGATTTTTCAATAAACTTGGTTTTAGGTTTTGCCTGCCTCTGTTTTGTCTCCAACCCTTATAACTCTCCAAGTATTTCCTACATTGGCATTTTAAGTCCTGCCTGTCAATTCTTCTGAAATGAGGGGAGCAGAGTAAAGTGTTTTAAATGCGAAGTTCTCAGTGGAGCTCCACCAATCACACATTGTGTGTTCCACTAATTAAGTGTAACAAGTGCATGTAACAGCAAAAATAATACTGTCATTGACAGAAAAAATACCTGCCATTCCTATGGTTTCACATGACAATACAGACTGTATTTTAAGATATAATATGCAATAAAGTGTACCTGCATTCTCTGGACACTGATATTAAGGGCAGAGAAGTACATATCCTGTTTTTATTTGCCCATTCAACACCCTTGTCACAGCATTCATCCACTGACAGTTCTGCAGAGAGAAAATAAAACACAGCACATTTAACACAACCTCAGGAAATGGCATTGCCTCTGCCAGCCAAAACACCCCCAGCAGACCCCAGTGAGTGACCCTGAGCTCCACCCAGAGCAGGGCACCAGGACCCGAGGCAGCCAGGGCCAAACACAGCCCCTTTTAAAATCCTGAAGAATACAGGGCAAAACAAATCACAGGTATCAAAGACGGATGAATCACGTCACAAGTAAATCTGCCAAGCTACTTGTTCCTGAGGTTATTATTCAATTAGTTTGTTTTACCCCCAAAATAAGCCTGTGAAATGCCACAGGACTGTAGAGAGGCACAGAAAGGTATACGGTATTTTTATCACTTAGCAGGTGACAGAAAGATTAATCCAGATACCAACTTACACTGGCCTTGAAAGTGAGGAGAAAAGCACCCTGAGAACAATTATTTCTGTAGAGTATATTTGTGCAAGTCTTTAATTCAATAAAACTCAATGCTGTTAATGACCTGACAGGCACTACAGGTTTGCCTCATACTCCAAGTGCAAAAGTTCACTGCACAGCAGGTGTATCAGAACTTGGAATAAAACAGGAGTCACATTTTCCTAATAATTACCTTGTCATCTGAACAGCAAACAGCTGCTTGTGTACCAAATACACAGTGAGAGTAAACCCCTCATCTGATTATCCAGGGGGACAGTTCCCTAAGAACACCTGCACCACAGAGCTGAGGGAGCTGGGGATGACAACTTGGAGGGTTTTTTGCAGGGAACATCTTGTATTCCAAACGAGTGATTATAATCCAAGAATTTCAAGCAAAAAGGAAAGTGCTAAATGAGATTTTAGGATGAGGTAGGTACCCCTGAGGCAGTTATCAATTCTAGAGTGCAAAGCACTGGAGCACAGTAGAGGATTCTGGCTCTAAGAAGGATTAAATCAAAATGGCAAACAAAGATGAGGAGGATGGTCAGGGGAATCAAAGCTCTGCAGTATGAGGGGAAACTGGCAGAAACAGATCAACCTGTGAAAGGATGTGGCTCCTGCCAACAAATGTTACAGCAGTAAACAATAATAAGAAATATGGGATCAAGTAAACCAAACAGGTTTTAGTAAGAAAATCAGTACATTTATAAACAGAATTTCACTTAGTGTTAGTTTAGGGCACAGCTCTGGACTCTGTGACCCAGGTCACCCCTCTAGTCTCACTCCCATACCCCAAGTAATGGTCACAGTTCCATCATTACTAAGTCAAGGCAGTGTTCCTCTTGAATCCCAGAATTCAGGTCAGTGTCTGACAGCTAAGTGCAGCTTACCAAGCTGTGGAGAAAATCAGTTCTGTAAATAACTGTGGTGAAAACCACGTGTTTGTGTCTGAGCTCCTCTTTGGGAACAGGGACCCTGTCTGGGGCTCTCTGGCTGACAAACGTCACGTGCATCACATTTCATACAACGGGTGACCAACAACCACATTTTTAGTGCTGCTGTCTGCAATCCATCTTAACTGTTGAAAAATGATACACATTTAACTGGAGTGCAGATCTGGCTGCAGGTTTTTGCAGGGCTTTGTACAAAATGGTCTTCAGCCAAGTTCCTCCCCAGAAGGACAATCCCTGGCTCTGGACACCGGCTCTTCCCTCCAAGCTCTGGCAACACACCTCTACTCCAACCAAATAACTCAAGAATTCAAAGCAGGCCAAGCTAAGCAAGCTTGTCTGTAGGAGTGCATCCAGACAAAGGAGGATCACGGAGAGTTTGTGGAAGGAGAACTGTGGTCCAGGCTCATTGTTTTGGTGACATCACAACTCATATCCTCCAAAGGTCCTGCCAAAAACCTCCTGAGAATAAATGGAAGTGAAAAACAAGCAGTAAAAAAGGACTACACCCTCAAGGCCATTCTTCTTAAACGTAACAATTAAACAGTGAAAAAAACATTTTTCTCTTGGCTTTGGAGTTTACTTTGAAAATGGCAACTCATGAGCAAATCCCTGCTTTTTCCAAATGTCACAAAGTGTGTGTCTCGCACATTGTGTCAGCCCCTGATGGCACCAGAAGTGATTCTGACTGTTTGGGCACTCAAGGTTGTGAGTGAATATTTGGAAACAGGACACTCACCCTCTCCCAGCTGTATTTTTCCAGGTGCTGTGGGCTCAGCTGCACACACGTGCATGTTCCTGTGGCTCCCAGTTGGGAACCTTTGGGCAGGCAGTTCCTACTGAGGCCATCTGTGCCTCCTTCCATCCTGGCCGGGGCCGTGGCCTCTCTGCAGCCTCTCCTGCCTGCAAAGTGCCACTTCAGGCTGGCCCAAGGATGGGGGTCTGATTACAGAAGCACCCTGGTTCCAACACCACAAGGAATCTCCCTCACTGAGCAGTAAATGATGGATGTTTTCCCTATGGCTGGGCCCCTGTGTCTCTCAGTGCATCTGATGGCTCGTGGCACCCCTCAGAGTTGCAACAGGAAGGACAGGTCTGCTCTCCTGAACCTGCTGCTCCTCCAGGGATTTTGCAAAGTGCTTAATGTTTCATGCAAAGGAGCCAGAGAAACCCCAGGCATCCAGAGACAAAGCCCTTCCAGGAAAGGCTGACCACACTATCTGTGCTCAGCTGCAACGTGCCGTTTTAATTGGAGGGAGAAACCCTACAGGAAAGTTGTGACATGCAGGAATACACTGTCTGGTCCATTTATTAGGCACCTGTTCAGCTTTCTGGTATCATGAGACAGAAATACATGATAAACCCGGGCTCTGTTAAAATTGTGGCACTTTGACTTCCGTTTCATCACCCAATTTTACAAAAGCTGTCATGAAGAAAAGCTAGCAGGTAACTCCTGATTAAGGCCACATCTATTCAAACCTGCTGAGTGCATGATGCATTCATTTGCTAGCTGTTACACAGACACATATGGTTGCTTCAAAAATAAGGTGGTTTGCTACTCCTAACAGATTGCCACATTGTGTGGGAGTTCAAAGCAAGAAATGTGGTTAATATCTACAAAACCTTAGACTTCTATGATGTAATAATTGCTTATTCAGCTGCTGCAGCGAGTATTTCCTGCAAAAGAAAGATAAGCTTACGAATGTTACCCAAAAGCATGATTCCTGGAATGAGAAACCCGGAATTGTTTCTGGGAATTGTGCAAAAAATCAGCAGAAGCAAAAATGACAGGATAAATTCCATGGCAGTAGCATTACAGAAAAGGACAGATTTTTGAGGTAAGGATCTGCAATGGCAGCTGATGGAAGGGCCTGTGTACAGCCCAGGGCTGGATAGCTGTTCATTACACAGTGCTGATCTATGGAACCCTCACCACTTCGATGCTGACTCCAAACCAGAGCTACACCTGGGCCTGGGGGAGCTTAACACAGCAGGGCCAGTAAAGTCTGCCAGTTCTTCAGGGCAGTCACTGGTGTGACCCTCAAACCCGTCAACTTCCAGCTGTGCTTGGGTACAAACCTGGAAGTGAGTCTAGCTCAAGGAGTCAAAGTCACACCACCTGGCTGAAATGTTCTCAATCTTTTAAGTACATGAATTGATGAAGTCAGTAAAATGTGATGCAGACGTTGCTCTTCACTCACTCTACTGTCAGAGGCTCAGCACTGTGGAATGTGATGAAAGAGAACGTGATTATCACTCCTCAGCACATGAGGCTCCAGGCAGCAGATGGGCTCTGTGAGAGCTCAGCACTAACAGCACGTCAGCCAGAGTTTTTGGAACCCATGATTACAGCAGACATGCACTGGTTTAGATTTCCAGTAATAAAACCACATTCAACATTCCCTGTACAGCTTTTTGATAAAACCTTTCTTGTCCTGTCAGGAAAACTCTCTCACTCCTGGTGATCATCCAGCTGAACAAAGCCCAAGCCTTTTACTGACAGAATTGGTTACAATGACAGGCTGGCCATCCATAATATTCACAGCCACATTCTTTGTCTTCCAACCTCCCTTTACATCTGTGCTCTCACCAAACCACAGCAACTGCCCATCTCTTTGGCCAGGGCTCCACTTGGCTGGAGGTTCAGGGCAGACAAAGTGCTCTTGGCCTGCTCAGCTTCACCAAACCAATTCCTCTTGAGATGGGCAAGGCAGCAGCCCTTGGGGCAGGGACAGCAGTCAAGTGCTGGGAGCTGGGAGATGGAGTCTGGATTTTTTTGGCTGTTTTTATAACAAACTCTGGAAATGCTGTCTCTGGCAATGCAAACACACCCTGGCTGGCCACCGGAGGCATCAGATTGACCCGGACACATGTTTAGACAAGAGGGAAGGCAGCTGACTTCAAAGGTCCACCTGGTCATAGACCAACATGAGAAATGCAGCTTTGCTGCACCTTGTTCTTGTGTATAAACCCAGGGATTAGGCACAGAGAGTAGGGAAAGGGTGAGGGAGATGTGAAACCATGAAAGACAAAGAGGTACAACAGAAAATTCGGCCTCATGATTCTCTGAAAATACATAGTTTGAGTTGGAAGTAGCGCAGCACTGCAGGAAAGCATTGCTCACCAAGATTATGTGAGAATGTGCTGGATCTCTCTGGACTGGAGCTGGAGTGAAGAGGCCCCTCTTCCTTTTTGTGTGCAGCAGGAGAAGTAAATTGAACAGGAGCAGAGATGTGCTGTTTCACCTCAAGGCTGCTCATCAAACATGCCAGTGCCCTGATGGGGCACCAGGAGCACACACAGCTGAACTATGGCACTAGTCCCCTTTGGATGGTAAAACGTTCTCAGTCCTCCTACTTGGTTATTCCTAAAGGTTCCCTTAAAGACTGTACCAGCCTGAACTCCATACCAGATGTATAAAACTTGGAGGCAGGACACCATCTCTCCTGACACCGCTGGCAGCACAGGCTGCTGTCCCCAATGCATGCTGCAGGATGCCAGGCTCTGCTCCTCACCAGCGGTACCAGTCCCTCTCCTGCACTGTTCTAGTCCACTGCTGGCCCTCAAAGAGAGCCTGTGACAGTGAGCAGCTCTCCTGCACGTGTAGAGGTCATGCTGGAGCTTTAGGGACCGACAACAACCCCTGTGCTGCTAAGCTTTACCCTCAGAGCAGTTCTCAGCTAAGGGTGGCTATTCCAGCACAGCTGAAATCACTGAAGAAACCCAGTTAGCACAGTGAGTAAAGCAGCAGCACCCCAAAGGAAATGCCTGGTATGTTAGAGTGTTTTGTGGTTGGTTTGAAAACAGCCAAGGCTTTACTGGAAATTTTCTTAGGTCTGGAGAACACTCATTTATGGGGAATGTGGCTCTGGTGGCACCATCAGTGGTCATCACACAATTAGGGGGATTTTTCACATACAGACAAACCTCATTTTATGAGGTATCTGTTTGCAGTTTATAAAAGAAGCTCTTAAAACCTTCCATGGCAATAGCTGGTGATGAGGTCGCTGCTCTGGCTGGTGCTAAGAACCTCCTGAGGGAGGAAATGCTGTGCTGCAACACCCCTCATGTTCTCCAGTGGGAAAGCAAGTGGTTTCCTGTGGGGTTTCTATTTTGCCTCAGGTCAAATAGGAAAATCTTTCAAAAAAGTAGGAAACTGGCTATTAAAAATTAGAAAAAATAACTCCAGCTATTGCAAGAATAAGTCATCATATATAGATACACACATCTTTCTGGATAGGCTATTTCTGAGGGCTTCCATGAGGAAGATGAAAAGACACTAAGATGAGGAGAATGAAGACTGTTGTGAAGGTTTCTAGAAGACATGAAACTTGGGAGGCCACTGAGTCAGATGTAGAAACAGCTCAGGACGTGTAATGGCTGTCCCAGGCTTTGTGTACTCAGAACATGAAAATAGAGGACACAGGTGGCCTGAAGACCCCAGACTCACCAAGATGATATGGGAGGACATATAGAAAAGACTCACAAGAACAACTGCTCCTTCTGACAAGGACATGCTAAACTCTGTCCTCCACTCCTCCCTGCATGGGCAAATCATGCAAATAATGGAACTGCTGCATCCCCTTGATGAGAGAAGACTTTCAGCACAACCTGTCCTGGGCTGTCCCTGTAGCTTGCCAGGAATGGTTTCAGCAGGACAGCAATCCTCACCAAGCCTGATGAGCTGGCAGGTCTCTGCGACAATCCTCTCCCCGTGCACTCCCTGTCACTGTAAACCACCCAGTATCTCTCTGCTGTAGGTGCTACTTGGCTACTCCTTCTCCACTTGACATTATTCTGAGCATTTCTAAGCTAATTTTTATTCACAAAATACTACAGCCTGTAATTCCTGACATTCTTCTTGGGCTCTTCGCTGGGCTGTCAGTGACCCTTTCTCTCCTTTATAGTCCTTTTCCTTGCTGTGACCTCTTCCTCGAGTTTCCCTCTTGTTCCTAGTAACTCCTCATTCTGTACAGATACTTTACTACACCCGGTAAACCCAGATTCTCTGCTTACTGAATTCATTTTGCCACCTACTTCTTCAGAACTCGCAAAACCAAACTCAAACTCTTTCGTGGTCCCAGGTAACTCTATTTCTGTCAAGTCCCAGAGGGACTAAAGCCCATCTTTCACTTCAGAAAATGCCAATATTGTAGAACAAGCTGGTCATAACTACTAATTGAAAACACATGCAGAGTTGATATGAAAATTGCAGAATGGACTAAAGTGCAACAACCCCCCCACACACTTGAAAAATGCACTGACCTGCTGTCACATGGTGCCTGAAATGTGACAGAACAGGATAAATATACTGCAGTAACTTGATAAGCTGCTTTATGGGGGTTTCTCTTGGATTTCGCTCACGGGTCTGCTTTCAATTACACAGATGAAAAACAAGAGCTTAACATGTTGCTCTTCCCCTCACTGCAATAAAACATCATGTCTGAAAGTGGACTACTAAAACTCAGACTCAGAGGTAGCACTCATACTTTAGAACTGGTAGAATGTGATTTGGGGGGGGAAATTTTGTCTATGACAGAAGACAAGAAAGCACAAATTTACCCTTTTATGTGTCCTACCTCCACCCATGGACTCCTTATAAATTTACTGTTATAAAAGCACATGCAAAAATCATAATCTTAAAATAAACCTTATTCCACAAAGTCAGTGGAACATTTTTTTTTTACAACTATAAGCTCCCTGTGAATAGAGATGTTTCCAGATGTTTGGTGAGTCAAAACTGTCTGTGCCTGTAGGACCAAGTCACAGCTAAGAGGATGAACTATTAATACTCTGATGTAATTCATCTTTCTCAGTGCACTGTTATGTTTTAAGGATATAACAATTCTCAGTGAAATTAGATTCTAATTTGAGGGGGAAAACCCTGATACACCTTTTACTTTTTACATTTTGTGTTAAAACATCTTTGAAAACCTTATGTATCTCATTACTTCTCCATTTTCTAAGGAGTTTTCAGTAGGTGAGTTTAAGTGCACAGAGATTACAAAGTCAATTTTTTCAGTGTTTTGCAATAATGTTGGATTCTTTAAATTCCTGTCTGCTCACTGTGACGCTGCAAAGCCACAGTTCTGCTGATGCGCTCTGTTGTCTGAGGGAAAGCAGGAGCTGTTTGGGGATTCTGGGAGTAAATGCAGCTCTTCTGACCCTCGTTATTGCGTTTCTCCCTCTTTAAAAGTAGTGGCCACCATCTCTTTATCAAATGCAAGGATAACTGTGACAAGTGCTCCTCTGCATGGAAATCTGTGATTCCAAACACTGTGAGAGTAACAATTTACTTCAGCAGCTTTTGTCTGCCATTGTTAGGCCAGAGCCCATGTGTTTCTAAGTGTTTGCCTGGAGTGTAATGAAACCTCAACGTTGAATGGACCCCTTGGGGTCACTCTAAGGGAAGAGTCACTTACCTGCTCGTTGTGATAAATTCATTATCACCACGGCAAAAGCGCTTTGTTTGTCATCTCCTACAAATTAAGATTTGCATGGAATTGCTACACTGAATTAAATCAAGCCCATATCCTTAGGGACACTATTCAGGAGAAAGGGAGTCAGGGCCCGGAACCAGAGACCTGCTTTCAAAAGTAACCACATCATTCAGAAACGCTCCACACCTTGTCTCCAAAACGCCCGCATCCTTTGCTCCAGCACTGCTCCCACTCCGTCGGGACCCCAGCTAGCAGCCGGTCCCTTTGCCCACGTTTCGGGGGTGTACCTGAGTCCCGGCAGATCAGAGCTGACACCTCTGCTGCCCGCCGCTGTCGGACCCATCCCGGCGGAGCCACCTCCGGGCCAATCCCGGGACACGCACCGGGCTGCACCAGCCACTGGATCCCGGGGACAGCGGGACCGCCGGGGCAGCGGCGGGGCCAGCGCTCACCACGCCTTTCTGACCACTTGGACCTGGCAGCGGCGCTTTAAAGCCTGCCCGGGACGACCAGGGGCACGGGGATGGGGGTGCCCCATCCGTCGGGTACCCCGCGGGACAGCCCCGCCGCCCCATCCCCGAGATCGGCTCCCGCCGGGGCAGCGGCGCTCGGCTCGGCTCGGCTGGGCGCTTACCTTGTCCCCGGAGCGGCGGCAGCAGCGCCAGCAGCAGGAGCAGGAGCAGCGGCCGGGCCCCGCCGAGCTCGTCCATCGCCGCCCGCAGCCCCCCGCACTCGCTCCGAGCGGGGGCTTGGCTCTCCCGCGGGGTCCAGCGGGCTCCCCCTTCTCGCTGGCTGCCGCGGCCGATGTCCTCCCAGCCGGGAAACAGCTTGCAGGAACCCCGCACTCGGTGGGCTTCACAAAGATTTAATTCACTGCCTGCCCGGTTAATTCCAGCGCCTGCAAGCGCGGCTCGGAGGCGCGGACCCTGTCGCTGCTGGTACCTCGCCGCCCCCACGCTCTGGAAGTGACTCCCCGGAGTTCCAAAACTTCACAGATCCTCGGCGGGAACCTCGGGCCGGCGTGGCTGATTCCGTGCAGGAGAAGTGCAGCGACTTCTCTCGGTACCAAGTAGGAGAGAGCCACAAACAAAGGCGAAGCAAAACAAAAGAACCCACCTAGCAGAGGTCTAACCTCGAGAGGGGAGATTCTCAACCCCCCCTCCTTGGTCTTTCCCGTGGGTTTTACTCCAACACAGCTTTAGCCAATAAAACCGGATTGTAAAAAGGAGAGAGATTCTAGAGTCTTTAAACGAAATTCAGCGGGGAAAACAAAAATCCCTTCTTCCCTCCCCCTCCTCTTCAGAAGTCAGGACGAGAATTTCAACCCAAGTGAGGCAGGCAGCTCTGCTCTGTCTCTCCCCTCCCTTCTTTTTTCGGTCTGTTTTTTTTTAAACCTCTCTATCTTATTTAAACAGGAACACAAACACTGATGGTGGTCGAAGCACCCAGCTGGCGATGCTGTTGCCGAGATCTTCAAGATAACGGGGGGATAATATTTGCCGGCAAATGAGGATGGAAACAAACAGAGTTCATCACCCCTCTATACTTTGCCCTCGGTTTTACTCGGACAAAGAGTTGTGAGTCAGCTGTATTTATTTGGAGGTTGTGCCACACGGACTCTGATTGGGTCTTGTAGCTACTCAATAATGCAGCTTTTGAGTATCTTTGCTCAAGATGTCCAAAGGGGAGAAGTGTTTAAGGCAGTAGGAGTTGAATGTGTGTGTTTGGTTCTACACCAGGTTATTTGTTCTTCTCTAAGACAAGAACATAGGTACAGCCATCCAGCCAAGGATCCCGCATCCCAAGATCCTGGCTTCGGCCACCAACCTCAGTGGTCACCAAAGGAAGAGCATGAACAAGGAAAACATGAGATAATCTTCCCAACCACTCTCCCAGCCTTCAGTCACTTTGAGTTTGGAGCATTTCCTCAGTGAATTTCTGCATTTCTGCTCCAGCTATTTATCCTGTGTCCCCATGAGTTCTTGCAAAACTTTATCACCCAAAATATCCTTTGGCCACAGGTTTCATGGGTCTACCAGTGACTGTGTGAAGAGCCATCCCCTTTTTTTCCTGTTGAACCTGGTTCCATCAACCTTCTCGTGGAGCCTCCCAAATCTCCTGCAGGAAGAGTTCCCCAGGAACTGACCCCCACTCACACTCTCAATGGCCATGTCACCTTTCTTTGACTGCTGTTTCTTGCTTGTTTGGTTGGGTTTTTTCCTCTCTGTTTTGTTAGGGAGGGGCAGCTGGAAAAGGGGAAGAAGGATGGACGGCTGATTTTATCTGGGGGTACGTTTTGCTTCCTTTTTCTGTTTCTCTCTCTTCTTTACATGCCCTAACTCAGTTCCCAGGGGTCTTACATCAGTTACAGCGGGACCTCGCCAGTGTTGCACCTCCACACCCAACTGTTTTTGACATTCCAGGCAGCTGCAGGAGGCACCTAACATTTGTAAATTTGTACCAGCCTGACTGAACTGCAGGAACTGCCTCTGCAGAAACTCTGCGTTCACTTCAATATTGCCTCACTTCACTTTACTTTTAAAGCTCTCCCAGTTGATTAAAGGTGGGTGGAAAGAAGTTCCCCAGTGTCCTGAAACAGCGTGAAGTCACACATCAGAGCCTGTGCACACATGGAGCTGCCCTGATGAACACCATGTGTGGGCATTCCTACTCCACAGTGAGAATTCCTTCTTCCTGTTTAGTTTGCCACCACAAGCTGTTTACCAGGCAAATTCAAGCGTAACAGTTTTAAGAAGTAGTTCTTGAAGATTTCTGGAGAACAAGGTTTTCCCTTGGTCTGAGGTGGGGTTTTCTTTCATACATTAATATACATTTCCACTCTAAATTGGCACGCTCCCCTCCAGTCCATGTGATTCCAATTACTGACCCCAGGCTTTGTAGTGAGCTGAGCCATGCACTCCACGCTCAACCCCGAGGTCCTGGGAGTCAATGGAGAGCAAGAGCTTAGGAGAGGCAACATTTTGCATAACCACGTTTTTTTCTTACATCTGTTTGCAAAGGCCCTGTAATCCTTTGTGTAGCTTTTAAAACAAACAAATTCTTTAATGAGGATTTTATTCCTGCTTCAGAAGAATAAAAATCATTTGCAGAGGCTCAGATTAATGAGCAATGACAGCGTAACAAATCATTTCCAAGGGTTTTGTTGAGTTGATACATGCAAGTAGACTGACAAGGAATTTGGAATTACTCTATCAAGTCCAGCCATCAATGGCAGCAGGCTCACAGCTCCCATTTGGCTACTTAGGAATCCTTGAGCTGGCCTCATTAAGTCGATCTAAGGCCATCAACCTCTGTCTAATCAACAGAGCAGTACCAGCTCTTGTGCCTCCCAGCTGCTCCCAAATCCTCATTTTTTTTAACTCCACCCATCTGTCCTGGAAGTTGAGAAAAAGAGGGGGAGATGAAATTTCCCTGTCTCCCCTGTTCAGGAAGAACATTGCAAGAAGAAAATACAACCCTAGAAGTGAAATCTAACTGTGGTTCCTAAAGGGGAACTCCTTGGGCTCCACAGTGGCTCCTGTTAGGGGAAATGTGCCACAGGAAGATGAACAAAAAGGCCCCTTTTCCTGCCTAGTATGAAGAACACACAACCGGCTGCTGCAGATGCACAAGGATTCCCACCTCTGTCCAAAAGACAGGTGGCAACAACTTGCCACATAATCATTCTAATATTGGAACTTTTGGATATTTTTTTTGTTTGTTTTAGCACCCTAATATTGGAAATGGATTTTTAAGCCTTATGGGAATCTTTCTGACCATCTTGTTTGTATCCATTTTTAAAATGTCCCTTACATTTTCTTTTCTTTCCTTTCCTGTCATTATTTTAGCTGCAGTCTCTCAAAGGGTGACTGAATTTGTCAGGCAGCATCAGTACCAAGGGTCATTTTCAACAACAAAAATCAAATAATTCAGTTGTACCTACTAGCCTAAAAGCAGCACACAGTTTTCTGTGCTTCCTCAGGACCACTGAAGATCTCCTTCGTTCAGGGCTGTTTCTGGATTGTTTTATGAATTTGCTGTAATACATTACAGATCTTTTTGTGTAGTTCTAATAGAGCAAGAAGCCATCCTACCCATCCACAAACAGCCCCAGTCTGCCAGAAAACCTTTATCTTACCAGTAGAAACTGTGATTTAAATGCAGTATAATGTAAACAGAGAGTGGGAAGAGTAAACTGATAAAGCCCTGCAACAAACTCATCAATACGTGACACCATTTACAGGGAGTGGGGCTTGCATTTACACGCTGCTGACACAATTCTGAGCAGTGGTTATGAGAGACTACCTTAATAAACATTCACTGAAAAGTCACTGCAGTGTAGCAAACTGTTCAGAAGGAAAATATTAGCTTACCATATTTTCTGGCACAATTCCACAGGAACTGATGGAAGTTGGTGGACGCCGGCTCTTAACTGGGTGAATGAATCAGAGCATCTTCAGGGAGCTGCAAGAGGGAGAATGAATGATCAGCCCTGTTAAAGGAGTGCAGTGGATGAAGCTGTTCCATGCCACAGGTGCCCTGTGGTCCCCAGGTCTCAGGGCAGCCTCTCTCATTTGAATATATTCAATCACTGTGTGGGTGAGGAGGCTGGCTTGGAGGCTGTGGAGAAGAGCTGTAGTATACCCTGAGTTTCTGATAAAATCATCTTTCTGTCTGTCAGGGACTACTCTGCCACTCCTTTCTTAGCTGCTGGCTGAACTCTGGAAGCAGAGGAACCAACAGAGTTTGGGTTCCAGCTAAAAGAGCTTGAACCAACTAGCTCAGTATTTTATTTTTCCCAGATAACCATTCCCTCACACTCTTATTCCCTTTGACTGTGAATTCACAACTGTTCTTAGATCTAGTCACAGAGTCTGGGACTGGGTCAGTGAGATGTTCCTGGCAGAGGGAAGAATGTATAAAAACTGAAGGTGACATACAGACAGACAGCAGCCACTTACACCAAAGGAGACAGAAAAAGCACCTGGGCTGCTCAAAAAAATAATCCCCAACCTCCTGCAAGTCCTAACTATTTAGGAATTACTTATCTGGGAGAAAAACCTGAGCTGATTTTAACAGAGGCTCTGTTTTCAGCTCCCTCTGGCTTACGAGATGTCTTCTGGCAAGATACTGGGCCTTACCATGCCTCATGCTGTCTGTAAGGACACCCTTAACTGTAAAGTGTTCTGAGCTTCATAAAATTAAACAGGGTGCCCACGAATTAGCTGTCAGAAACCAGCAACTTCCATAAACAAGGGATCAAGGAATTGAGGCCAATTTTAGTTTAACCTGTAGCATCCTCGATAGTCTATTCTACAATAACATTGCTGTCCAGAACGGCTCTGATGTTTTCTCCAGCTGAATAGCAGGTACAGACATTTGCTTGGAGAGCTGTTCCATAATTGGTACTCTGCTTCTGAAATGTTCCACACACGCACAGGCCAGTCCTCATGAAGTTGTGCATGTCAGTAATGGTCAGAAAACAGAGTTCTTTCACATAGGTGTGTCTGGAGTAATTTAAATTGGGTCTCAACTCTCTTGCAGCGGATAGCTCACAGGAAAAGTGTCTGCAGAGCCATAACATGAGTCCAGAAAAAGGAGTGTCTTTATTCATAGCTTTCACTTTCCCCCTCAGTTCAGGCAGTCCTGTACACTGATATTTAAGAGGAGTAAAATCCTGGCTCTATGGAAATCATTGGCACAGTTCCCACTGACTTCAGAGGGGCCAGTGCTGCTGTTAACTCTTCCCTACAAGGAAAATGCAGGGCCTGCCTCTGCTGGGACCACAATCCAGGCTGCTGACAACTTCAACTGACCTTGTACAATCACCGAGCCCGTTGTTCTTGGGAATTTGCCAATTCCTTGAGATAAAACCAGCACCATAAATTATCCCAGACTTTCCCCCTGGAGTTAAAACAAACCTCCTCATTTTACAAATGAAGGCACCTATGCAGACTTCCATCTCCCGGGGGTTTCACTGACAGTTTTGCTTTTATAAAAATTAAAAAATCCATTATCAGTTTCAGAAAGAAACGCATGTTTCTTAAACAAATCCTGATGAAATATTCTGCCTCCAGGCTCGACATTTCACTATAAATACACTAAAATACACAAAATTTGGTGAAATACTAATTGCTGAGACTCTGTAGGTGTTTTCCCTTGAACTCTGGAAGGTTTCACAGTAGATGTTCAAGTCCTGTTGCTCTGATCCCAAGTGGAAGGAACCTGAAGCAGCAAAGGTAAGAACAGCTTTAACTTTGCAAGGAGCTGCCACTGAAGAAAATGGCAATATTTCTGTTTATAAATTCCCCATGGGATGGGATGTGGATTGATTTCAATATAGCCAAACACTTCATCAGTTCTAAACAGCCTTATTAGCTTCACTGGGATTGCTCACACACCTTAATTTTTATATGCCCTTAAATTCTTTACTCAACTGGGTTAGATGAAGCATCCTAAACAGAAGAGCTCTCTGATGGTTTCCACTTTCCAAAATATATGTTGGGAACTGTAGCCTTTCACTAGGATTTCCATCTGTCAGACGCCATCACGGGTCACAAGAACCTTTTCCCCACCCATGGTACTCATGCCTCCTCCTGTATTTTCTGAACTGGAGGTCCCTTTCACGTCACTGCCTGTCACTGTGAGCTGTTTCCCCTTTTATACAAACCAAGCTTACTAGAAATGTCCATAAATTCTCCTCTGGCTGTTGGCTGGTCTGTTTCTAGCAGCAAAATTCATACTCGAGCTTTAAGTTGCTCACACCTTCTCACCAGATGGAGGATTTTAAGATGGAAGATTAACTAGGGATCTTTTTTTGCTGGAAGGATGGGTTTGCTTGCGAGAGCACAGTCAGGAGAGAAATGAAACTTAGTAGTGATTACACTTACTGTATGTGACTTCCTAAAGTCCTCCTCATTGTACCAGCAGGATGGCAGGGTCAAAAAAGCACCTCTCAGGAAGATTTTATCAGCCTCTGCACTGCTTCCTGCATGGGCCTTTTCAAGCTTATTGTGAATATTCACAGCATTTCCTAGAGTTCTGCTGCAGTGTCAGTCCTACACAGCCCTGACATGCAGACATGTGATGGCAGAAGAACCTCAAAATACCTCTACCTGAAATTTATTTTCTTAAAATGATGTGTCAGGAGAAAGCTTCTGTCCTGTCTATGAGCAGCCATCTACACAGCTTCCACTTCAGACATAGCCAAAGGACAAGACATGATTTGTACTTTCCTTCCCTCTCAGGCTGTCCTATTTAATTTATACTTTCTGTTCTTTGGGGGGTTTGCCCTTCTTTCCCCTCTACAATCATTTGGATGATTGCTTTGGCTCCCATGGAACACACAAATATAAAGTCACTTTCAGGTCCTTTGTTCTCTTTTAAAGTTTTGTTAACCATCTCTTTCTAATTACCAAACACAGATGAGCAACACACACACCAGCCTGAAGCAATTTCCAGTCCTGCATTATGAGCACTGGAGAACCAGACACACAATGAATTGTGTCTCTGTCTGTCCCATGGGACACTCTTCAGCATTTATGTATGTGGGTTTTATTTATTTAGGATCTGAGAAAATGCTCAGGCACTGTGAGTTTGTCTGGCTCCCTTTGGACTCAGTTTACACTAATTTTGGCGTTGCCATTCCCACGTACCACCCAGGCTGTGTTTTATTTGGAGGCGTTTTCAAGGGGCTCCTCTCTCCTTCAGAGGAATCAAATAAAAGGAATAGCTGTTTTTTCCCAAATTTCCTCTGCAGCGTGGGACTGTAGCTGTCACTAGAGCCGGGTGAATTGTTTGGGCACTCCTTATTTATCCCAAGAACAGGGTCTGTATTTTCCTCCTCTTTTGACCCGGATGCATATGAAAAGCACCATAATTAGTTGTGAAACACCACAAAAGTGCCAAGTTTGAGCACGTGCCCCTTTGCTTGTTTGTGTATTTATGTAGATCTGCATCCATTTGTATGCTGGCCTGGCTCTTGGATCAACAAATCCCCGGTTCCAGCTGAAATGCACAGGAGGTTAACGTTCAGTGTTCTCTCCAAATGAAGAATTCTTGTCTAAAAGACCATTTGTACATTCAGCAAGCTGGCTGGTTTTGCCTCTACACTCCTGCACTCGACATAATTTCAGAAGAAGACTGAACAGAGTCTACAAAGTCATCTAGTGCATGAAGAAAACCAGAAGTGACATCATAACCAAAAATCCACAGGAAACATAAATATCTGTATGTCAAGATTCCCAACTGTGTGACTCCTCCTTTCATCAAAACTGCCAATACACAGCTGAAGTTCACCAGCTCTTGGTAAAATGGAGATGGAGTGTCCCACATATTTCTGGATGTGGGAGAAGAGGTTTATTAATGTGTCTTGCAAGAGATGCTAGTTCATGTCTTTATCAAAAGAAAACCCTTTTAAAGTAAAGAATCGGAAAAACACCAATCAGTGTAAAGTCAGCCCTTTAACACATCCTGGTATAAAGCACTACACTGAGCAGTAATGCTCAGAAATATTTAGCACTGCTTGTAAAATCAGATATAGGACTTGCATTTAAAGTCCTTTCTGTTATTACATTTCCCGCCTCCTTTTTTATGCTGCTATTTTTTTTTCCTCCAAGAGTACAAACTCCTCAAAGACTCTGCTTCAAATAAAAGAAAACCTGGTCCCAGATGTCACTAATTGGGAACAGGTTGGCAGAGAGATTTACGGAGAGATGCCTGAAGTTACAATTCACCCTGTGGGATCTGACACCAGCCTGTTTCACTGGGCTCTTTCACTCCAGTTGTGTGATAATGAGCTTTTTAACGAGGACCCTGCAACATTGAACTAAATGCTCTCAGTGTTTGCAACATTCAAAGTACCACGTAAATATCTCCTTCCTAGCCAGGGATTTCACACTAGCACAGAGAGAAAAAGAAACACATCAATCAAAGTCTTTTTTTTTTTCTTAACATCTGACATTTAAAAATGAAATTTAAGTTGAAAGAGCTGAATGTCTTTCAGCAGATCGTCAGTTAAAGAACATTTTAAAATTGATTTTTCCGTAATAAATATGATATTTGGAGAGGGAAGGAGGAGTAAAGGGAATTGTGGTTAGTTATGGTGTGGGTTTGGGGTTGCTGCTGGGAGCAGCAGGAATTCTGCCATGAATTTCAAGGGTGGAAGGACAGAGGTAACTACATTACAGCTGAACCAAATGAACCAACAGGAGCACTTCCTGCCCGCAGGGTTAGAACAGACTTGACTGGAAATCCAGTCCTTAAAAAATCAGACCCATCAAATTACAAACAGCCAAGGCTGTTCTAGGACGTCCTTTATTAGTGTGTTAGTTCTTTCTACTCTTCATTTCATGGTCTTGTGAATATTAAGATCTACATGTGAATATTTCAGTGGAGATACACTGGTTGTGAAAAGATCCATTTATGCTAATGTAACAATATTATTTTCAAAACCCTAAACTCGCATAAATCTCATGAAGTTGAACAAATAAGAGGATTAATTGATGTTAATAGCACTAAGCTGGAGTTAATAATGTAAAACATACTTTTCTTAAATCCCTGGCATCTATTAAAGAGAACACTGTGCATTGTGGATGTTAATTTAATTGTGAACATTAATTTAATGCAGATGCTTTGGGAAGGTCCATTCATACATCAGTTCTCAGATGAAGTATTTGAAAGCATTAAGGTAATCCTGAGCACTAATATTCTTATAGATCTGAAACTGGATAGTTTGAGGTTTTAAGAGGTATATGCCTTAAGGAACCACATCATTTTTGTTGAGTCTTGGCTGAAAAAAAACCCCAAACCCAGCTGATTCTTCAGAAAAAGCCACTTTTCCCATTCTGGAGTGTTCCAAGACTCAGCAGATGCAGAGAGCACTGCTCTACCTCAATGAGCAACAGGATACATTTATGGAACAGCCCTGCTTCCTGGAAGATCATGATTTACAGCAGCTTGGGTTTGAACCCTTTGGGGTTTTCTCATGTTAGGCTTTTAAAACAGAAACATCAGTTTCTACGAATGTATGGCAGCTTAATAACCTTGAAGAATAAGGGAGGAGGGAAATCCCTAATTAAAGTGTAAAATGTAAGTTTTACTACAATCATTACTTTCTGATATTATCTATTTTTCTGCCCCAGTTTCCAAGGGCAACAGATACAAAGAAATGTTTAAACCAGACTGCAATCCAGTCAGATTTGGAGGCCAGATCCCCTTAATGTCTTACGAAAATATCTAAATTCTTACTTGGATATCTAAACAGCCTGACAACCCAGAGCACCACAGGCCCTGCAGTCTCGGGCTGGGTAACTTCAATCTCTATTGTTTGTAAAAAAGGAGCCCTTGATTTGCACTCCTTAGGAGCAGGGATTCAGACCAGGAGGCCATTTAGCCCGGTATCTTTTCCTAACAGTCCTGTAAGTGGATGCTCTGCAAAGAGCAACAGAGAAAAACCAGACTCTTCCTTCAGAAGTCCCTCGGCCTCCAGTTATACTCAGGTCATGCAATTTCCTGAGCTTAATGGAGTTTTTCTGCTTAGTAATCTTGAGTGGATTTCTTTTCCAAGTGCTTGTCCACATTCCTCTAAAATCCCCATAAAATATGAGCATCCCCAGTGCCTCTTGGCAAGCAGCTCCATGGGGCTACTACTCCGTGCAGCAAGAACCACCACACGGCATTTGTTCTGAAGTGAGCCCAGCCAGCCTCCCTTGATGGCCCTGCCCTTTTTTTTCCGTGTGAGAACAGACAGCCAACAGCTGATGTGCATCAGCTGTCCCCATGAAAGCCAGCACTCTGGGGAGCTGTCACCAGCCCTCTAAATCACCCCCTTCTGAGTTCAAAATGCCCAGCCTAGTAATCCAGCCCCTCCGGACAAACTCCATGCCTGTTTTACCTTCTTTAAGTGTTTCCAAGTTTTAATACACTCCTTTTTGACATCAAGGGCTCAGGACTTGCATTCAAACCCATGGCTGATCTATAAATGTACATGGGGCCATAATGGTGTTCTGTGTTTTGTTCTCAGCCCCCAAACTGCCTAACAGTTGATTTGGTTTTATGACTGTCCCTGAGCAATGAATCAATGTTTTATGAAAGCAAAGATCATAACCTCAGGATCCTGCTCTTGAGTGGGAACAGCTGGCTCAGCTTTATGTGACTCCAGAGTTGTTTCCACCATGTGTAGGACTTCACATCCATTTACTCTGAATCTCAGCTGCCATTTTATTGCCTGGTCACTCAGCTCTGTGAGTGACTCATCTTCTTTCCTCCTTTCCACTCTGAATAACTTACGGTGGTCCACAACCTTTGAATCTGAATGTTACCCATGAGTGTGTTGAGCAGTTCCTAGCACAGACCCCTCCTGAAATTTGCAAATGACCCATTGCAAAAGTGACTTTTTTAGTTGATAATTTAGTTATGCAAGGACCTTCCTTTTTGTTCTGTGGTGATGGATGCTCTTAAAAGCTCTCAGCTCATATCCACACACACCATTCCCTGGAACAACATGGTACAACTGTGCTGAGCCTCTGAAAGGTCACCCAGAGCTCTAAAAGGCAGAACTTCTTCTGTAGATCACCCTGAGCAGGGTTTCCACTCAGCTTTGCCTGTATGGAACATTTTATTTCAATGTCTCCTCTTTTAAGGAAGATTAGTTCAGCACAGATGCAAGACACAAGGAGTGAGGGACGTGAGTTTGGGGAGATGTGCTGTTCATGTCTGTGGGTAACAGGGAGGGTTTGGCCAGCACTGAAGTTCCAAACCATATGGGAAATGTCACAAACACTTGGAAAACGCTGCTGTGAGAACAACTCCAGGCAGCAAGGAGCATGTTCCAGCTCCAGCATCCACAGGACACAAGGCAGCTACAGCAACATGATTAAATCAGAATATTTTAGGGGCAAACACTTCCCCTGGTGACGCTGAGGTTGTTGGGCACCCAAAGTCAGGGGACGAAGTGTCACATCTGCAGACCAATGTTTACCTCAGCACATCCCATTCCTGCTCCATGCCTCTCCACTGCAACCTGCTCCTACATTTAACCCTGCTCAGGGATTTCTAGTTGAACTGGTATAATCTTTGTACACAGAAAGTCTCCAAGGGCACACTTTGAAGGCTAAAACAAAATAAACAGAAGCCAAAAGAAAGTTAGATTGTTTTAAATGACAGAAAAATGCCATTTCTGCTTCCCTGCCACTACCAAGAACGTGTAGTTTCTGAGAATTTCTTTGGAAAACCTACACTTCATACTTGTACATGGGCGGATTCATTATGAAGGTAGAATGATTAATTTTGTCCAGAAAAACACTCCTGAGGAAATTTTGAAAACATGAAGTTTTGGTACACTAAACTCTTCCCAGAAGGGTCTCAAAATTCATGGGATTGCATAAAAGAATTTTACTCCATCAGAGTTTTTTGTTCTCAGTGGACAGTTACTTCTATTACAGTATTAATGTAACAGTTGTTTCCCCTTCGCTTTTTTCCTTTCTTTTTACTTCATTTTTTTCCTCCTCCTTTCTGTCATTTTGTGCTTTCCCTTTCTCTTTTCTCTGTCCAAGACCTTTTGAGACCGATTTAAGAACATGGAAGAACAAATGAAAGCAAAGAGAAACCAACTAGCCCGGATGAATCTTGTCTTATCTCCAAGAACTGAGACCCGACCTGTTACAAAGCTTTGTCCCCCTTCTATCCCAAACACAAAATGGCCCCACATAATGAAACACAAATGTAACTGGTAAGGAAACAGAGGACACCAAAAGCAGAGATCCCACTCATTGATTTTAGTGCTTTTGTATGTGGGCATTAAGCACTTCCAACCAAAACTCACAATGTCTCTTCCATGTCCACCTCCTTTAAGATTCCAGAAAAGAAAGGCAGGAGTTTGATCAGTGAAGTTGGACACTGACTAGGATATGTATGATAAATGTATTTTCTCTAGACATTAAAAAATGAAGAGCCAACACTGAGACACTATGGAAAGTAAGAATAAAAGCACTTTTATGATACCTAATTTGTGCTCAGCTTGCTTGAGGGATGGGGCTCCAGCACCCAAACCTACTGCCTCCCTTGCACAGTCCCAGTTCGAATCACAGGATGACAGGGTTGTTTAGGCAGATGGGCAGGATTTGATTATTCTGTGCCTCTAGGACCCCACGTTTTAGCATATTAAAACTATTAACATGGCTCCATTCTAAGGATAAACAGCAGCCTCTAGACACAACAGCTTTTGTTTGCAGGAATGCTTTTTGCTGAATCTGAGCAGCATTGGAAAACCATACATTCTTTGTTTAACATTCCCTGCCAGCAATGAGAACACCATTTGGGCTACGAGCTCACTGACATCACTGCTGAAGAATGAAATGATTTTCCCATCTACTTTAAAAAAAAAATTGGATACTATATCATATTTAAAAAGGTGATCTCCACTGCCTGTTTTTAGGATGTTCATATCTGGTAACTGGCAGTCCCCAGTAGATACACCCCTCCTGTTTCCAGAGAGGTCACACAGATCATGCAGAAGATGGGCCTCATCATTCCCTTTTGCTCTATGCACTGCAGGGAAAGCAAAACAAGACTAAGCATTGAAAAACCACTCATGACAAGAAAACACAAGAATATGAACAACCTTCTGGATCTGACCAGTTGTCCCTCTCTCATAATACCCTGCCTCTGACAGGGACTTACACTGTTTTTAGGGGAAAGTGAAAGAAAGCCATAGTAGCCATTTTCCAAAGCACCTGCCACAGCTGCCTTGCCTTCCCACCAATGAACCAGGAGCGGGGGTGACCAGTGAGCTCTCCCTTTTATTCCAATAAAAGTGTTTGGTTTAGTTAGCTCCTCTGTCCCCTGGCTCTTTCTGTGGCACTAAGTACCTGAGTATTTTCCAGAACAGGAGCATTGAGGTGCGCACTGTCTTTGATCATGTCCTGAATGAAACAATGCATGTTCCTAACTTGCTTTACTGATTTATCACACCATGGTCTTAACAACTGGCTGACGCTCTGCAACAGGACTGTTTACATTGTAATTTTCACATCAGACACAAAACAGCTGAATAGATTCTCCTTAATTCTCATTATATTGTTCTAGCCAGTTCTTGTGCTTTACCTGTCTTTGTATTTCAGTGTAATTATTTAACCTTAGTGCAGCCTCTTCAAATTTCATGTGAGCACAGCAAGTGGATCTGACCTCAGTATTTGTTTGTGTTATTTGCTACTGAATTGCTCCCATTTTACAGACCAGGAATTAAAGTGGAGAGAGCTCCAGGAATGCTCTTGCGGTCAGACAGAAGAGGCATGACAGAACAAGGAGATGCAATCACGGTCTCCAGTGTTCTGATCTATTGCACAAACTCATTTTTGGTGAGATCCAAACATTTTTTTCCTCCTTTCTCATCTCCAAAATGCCCCTCTCTGTAGAATTCTTTAACAGAGGACAACCAAAGCCAAATAATACTAAAATAAATAGAGATAAGTTATTTAGTGCTCTGGCCAAATTTGATACTTGCTCACTGCCCATTAACTTTTTCCAACAAGCTGATCTTTTGTACTGAAATATGACAATAAAACAGTTTTCTAGCACTTAGGAAGGCTCTGAAGCAGGAGGTTGAGGCCTTTCTTTTTCCCTAAGCCTCTGGTGTGTTGAGCTTTAATTAGTAACTTTGGGGCACATGGGTTGTATCTGACAGAAATGCAAAATGTATTTTCTTAAAAACAAATTGCATTTCCAGAAGAGAAAAATGTGTACTATTTCTTTAAAATTTATTCACCCTTATTTCTGTCAAACAGAGGGCTTTTTTTCTGCTCCACCCTGATGCATTTGCCCCATAAACTGAATTATTTCACAGTTCCATGGCGTTATTAAACACAGGCTAAATTCAAATCTGATGCTGTATTCCAGACTTAATATGGCACTTCTGTCTTCAGTGAGGGTGCAAAATCCTTTTCTTTCTCAGGGTACACAAATGAAAACCACAGAGCTGCTGCCCCTGTTCTGGGAGCATGGTCACACAGGGTACACACCTTCACTTCCAAACCGTGGCTGCAGTTAACAGTGTCCATAATCCCCACCACAGCTTCAGTGGTGCTCATAAATTACCCGTCAAGAGCCTAAAAAAACGTTCAAAAATTAGAGCTGTCAGTTACTGGCTTTATAACTTACTCATATTTTCATACAGCCATGCTTTGGTGGTTCTGTTTTTTCACCAATTATTTATTTTTTAGTTTTTACATTTTGCTTCTCGGTGAGGTACCTGAAAATGTAAGTGATCCAGTTAACCAGAGTGCAATTTGTTTGCCTTGGCTAAGACAAACTGTGCCACTAACCCTGGTATCAGTGACATCACTCTGCAGAACTACAGTTCTGTCCCACATGGGATGCTAACAATGACTCACCAAACCAAAAACCGACAGGGACAGCTACAGCATGAAAATTTGGTTCCACTTAGGGCTGGGTTTTCACAGGGTGCACACCTTTTAACCACCCCTGTGTTTGTGCCATGCATTACTCATGCCCTCAGTTTTGAAGGAATTGTTGTTACACATCCCATGGAGAAGATCCCATCTTCAAATGAGAAGAGCCAAGAGCCCTCAGATGGTGCCTCAGTGCAGTCCATCAGAGCAATGAGCTGTTTCCCAGCCCCACACCAGCTGGAGAACACTTGGCTGGCCTTGGAGAATCTCTCATTCTTCAGTCATTTAAGCTTTCAGGGAAAAACACTTATGATCTCTGTTGGAATGAACTCTGGTGCCGCCTATTCCCCCCCAAAGCTGGGATTTTATCTTCTCCCTTTTTCTTTTTAAACCAGCAGGAGCTGAACAGATGGCTTTGAAAACTGCACTTTCAGTTGTGTGCACATGCTCCTCTCCTTGCACACCACATGCTCACATATCCCGTGGGAGGCTAAAAAAAGCATCCAGTGTAATCCCAGTTCTCCCAGTACAGACCTGGTCCTCGGATGTCTGAGCTGGACTTGGGTAACTGCAGAGCTGAATCTCCAGAGAATTCACAACTCATGACTCTCATTGCTCCAGACTGTTACCCAGCACAAGCCTGAACTCAGGCAATGACAGTGGACCCTTCTGTGTGTAGTAACACAAACAGCACTTTGCAGCTAAAAGGTTTGCTGGGGACTGTTTTACACATTTGCTACTCAGCAAACTCCACCTGTTGTGTTTGTGTTGTCCCTTCTCATCTACTACAGTACTAAACTGCTCACCAGTGGGACTGTTTCCTCATCTACCTTTTCACTAATTTCTGAGCCCAGAGCAGTGCCATTGATTTCAAGTATTACAACCAATTTTCATTACATCTGTTTAAACATCTCATCACTGAATTACCAGTGACAGCATTAAATCAGCAACTAATACTTTAATGTTACCAATGAAATATTTTGTTGTAAAGGATGGTGGTAGCTTTAGGCAGTGTTGATGCAGAAAGTCCAAAGACAAAACAAAGCTCTGAGGTTTATTAAATTTTTATATGCTGTGTCAAACACTTCAGAGTATTTTTTTCTTTTTTAATGTATCTGAGCTATCACAGTAATAGGAAATATTCTGCCAGAAAAGCCAGAGCACACACTGGAGCACTATTTTGTTCAAGTTGGTATGACAGTGATGGATCTTGATCCTCAATATTTCCACTTTCATTATAATTACAAAATGGCATAAGTACATTAGACCACGGATTATGTATTATTATTATTAAGAACAAAATACCCTTATCCCTATTTTGTGAGGGTAGAAAGAAGGGACTATCAGTTTTTGGAGCTTAGTGTGTTTCTTGCTGCAATTGTGCAATTTCTATTATGACATCTAGAGGTTGCTGTTTATTTTCTGTGGTTTCCTCTGGTCAGAACCAGGACTGCTCATAAGAAGCCACAGGACTTAGATTTCTCAGGGTGAGAGTTCACTGTAATTCTGCTGAGCAGCACTGCATTTCTGGGTTAGAGCATCAGTAAAGTCCTCACTTCAGAACCCTTGTAAGAAATCTAGAAAGGGACAGTATATTTGGAAAAGTACTTAAACCACCAGAAACATGTGAAAATCCTAAAAAAGGATGCAAAGATTCATTAAAAAATGGGCACAGACATAGTTATCCGTGGCAATGGAAGAGCAGTGATAATCTATTTAATAAAGTCAACTAAAACCAGTAAGCTAAGTCAACCTCTTAAAAAATGAACATGTAACTAAAACTCTGCTCTCCAAGAGCTGTATCTGTCCTAACTAAATCATCACCTGAAGTACTCCTTGCACTCCCACTACATCAGCAGCCTTTAATTGAGTAGGATGCCTGCAAGGGATCCAATTTCCCTGGTTCCACGTGCCGTCATCTGAAAAGCATTTCACTCTGTTAATGACTGCAACAAGGGATGACAGACCACACAGAGAGTCCACAGGAACAGACTGAACAGGAAACTTCTCCCCAATTCACACAGAATATTGCTATGCTTTAAGAGTTTCAGTTGTTGGGTATTGCAAGGCTGTTGTAACAAACACAGAATCCTCAGGAAATAAATGTGGAGGTGTATGACAAGCAAATAAAGAACAATGCATTCCCAGCAGGAAAACCAGCATTGCCC
>WEKX01011796.1:418-20604 GCA_013390025.1 Pitta sordida
GCCTAACACTGATCCCTGCGGGACTCCACTAGTGCCTGGCTGCCAGCTGGATGTGGCACCATTCACCAACACTCTCTGAGCTCATCCATCCAGCGAGTTCCTAACCCAACATAAAATGCTTCTATGCAGTCCATGATCTGAGAGTTTCTCCTGGAGCTTACCATGGGAAACTATGTCAAAGGCTTTGCTACACAAAAGTACACAACATCCACAGGCTTTTTGTCATTAACCAGTGAAATCACCAGATGATAAAAGGAGATTAGGTTGGTCAGACAAGACCTGCTTCTCCTGAATTCATGCTGTCTAGTTCTAATATCGTGGTCATTTTGCAATTGCTGCGTAATAGCACACAGGACTATCTGTTCCATGATTTTGCCCGGGACTAAGGTCAGGCTGACAGGTCTGTAATTACTCGGATCATCTTTCCTGCCCTTCTTGTGGGTGGATGTCACATTGGCCAATTTCCAGTCTTGTGGTACATCACCAGTAAGCCAGAACTGTTGGTAAATTATGGAGAGTGGCTGAGCAACTTCATCTCCTTTCATCACCCTCGAATGTTCTTTACTTGTTATTTTTCATGTGTAACTACATTAATGATATTCTGCTGCCACACTATGGCATTATTCCTTTATAAATTTGCATTTAGCTCAAAAAGGAAGTATGCAGTCTTACTTCTTAATTTTATTTTTTCTTAGCATTAATTTATGTGGAAAATAAAGACGTATTGTAACACTGAAGGTTTTGTGACAACTGAACTAATTCTACACAGAGAACATAATAAGATAAAATGTATGTGGAAAGGAGTGCATGAACTCTGAAAGACAATAATTGTGACAAAGACTTAGTTAACAGTGGCAAACAGGAACCTAGAGAACGTTGTTTGATTTCAGATGTATTTAGTGATTTGTTCAGATATAATTTCTTTAGAGGTAAATGTGTCGTGGTTTGACCATGGCTGGATGCCAGAGACCCACCCCAACTTCTCCTAAAGGAGAGAAACTGGAGAATAAACCTGGTTACAGGCAAAAACAAGGCAAAACTATAAGTAAAGAACATAAAGGGTTTATTTTCTAACTAACAAGATCAGAACTGCAAGGGAAGCATCATTTAGAAGGCAACCTTTCTCCCCCCACCCCTCCTCCTCTTGCAATAGATGTAATATTCCCTTTTCCACCAGGAGGAAAAGGGGGAACATAGGGTAGGGGTAAACCAGGCAAGTTGGTATTTCTGACCAGATCCAGGGTAGGAACCATCTCTCTGCCCTTCCATAAAGTTCTCTCTCTCTCTCACGAGAGGGAAAGGTCTTTCATGACCCCTCCCAAGTGAGATCTCGACCTGAGGACGACAGTTCTTCTGAAAANACTAGCAGTACTGTAAATTTAAGTCTCTTCAAAGACTTCTGACACACTGGCATGATACTGTATGCCTCACGGCTATGGAAGTGAAGTGGATGATGCCTCCCATTCTAATAAAACCACTTTTATGGTCAACTGAAAAATAGAGTTTTAATGTTTAATTATTTTCTTTTATAGGTTATACATATGGGATGGGTAAATGAGAGAATTGAAGGAACTGATTCTTCTCAGCTCTACAAATTCAAGTTTTTGGCACTGAAAGGTTCATCCTTCTACATTTTCAGCACCCCACCGGTAAAAAAATAATATTTTTGTGCCAGTTTCATTGTAAATGGAGGCCTGTTTGTTATGTCTGGATTTGTTTTCTTTTATCTAATGAAGTTGTCAGCTGAGCATTCAAATTAAATGTCCATAGTTGCCACTGAATTTCAGTAAGGTTTAGATATTTAGCCTCTTTCAAGGTCCTCTGAAAATTTTACTGTACCTGTATAATTTAAAGAATTCCTAGTGGGGAGTAAGTGTTTCACTTTCAGAAGTTGTCAAGGCTTTTCTTTTGTTGGTTAGGCTTATTATTTCTTACCTTATTTATTCTAGGACATTTGTAGATGGAATGAATTGGTAGTTACACTGTTTTCTTAAACACAAGATACATTATGAACTAAACCACCTATAGAATGAATAGATACTTGTGGATTTTTCACACAGGCAAGGGATTGAAGTGTTACACAAAATCCAGTGCAATATGTACAGTCTGAAAAAATCTTGCTTTGATAATTTGCATACCTAGTAAAGAGTTCTGTTTCTCAATGTTGACTTATCTAATATTTTCTTAAAAATTAATTTAAAAGAATGAAACAAATGAGCTGTAGAATCCTAAACTGTTGGAGTAAAGTGACCCATACGTATCATATGGTAATGTCTAATCCCTTCTTTCTTTTTTCTCCAGAAAATCTTTTCTTTAAACAAATCAAAAATAATAAAGTACAGAATTAGAATACAATTTCAATTGTACAACTTGCTTACAGTTTTCCTCAGAAGGTGGTCAGTCTTCCAGCTTTTTCAGCTGATCCAGAGAAAATCCGATCCCTTATATGTGTACTGGCTGCAGTACATTTGAGAAGTACATACTTTTCAAAAGTTCTTTATGAACCTCAGTGAAACTCTAGATTTTCATTCTTAATCTAATGATTCCTATTGACTTCAAGCATTTTAAAATCATCAATAGTGTTCTTTTGAAAATGAGAGATCTGGATAAACTGGGGGGTTTCCCCCTCTAAAAATTGGGGGTTTAGTATGTCAAACCGAGAAACTAAAATTTTATGCAATTATTACAATCCAGTTAAAATGTAAAAACAATACAGAAGTATTAAACAAATAAATAATACCTAACATGAATGCTTTTCCTCTATAAAATTTCATTATTGTTTTCAGAACTTTTTTAAGAGATATTTTTAATATAATTAAACCTATCTATCTATATGATTCTGATTTGGAATAAATGATTTAATTTACCATATGCAGTACTCTAATAAAGACACTTATGAGATGACTGGTAATATTAGTGCCGTCTTACTTGATAGAATCTGCTATACTCAGTTGTGCTTCTGCACAATTTTGGGTTTTTTAGCAAACAATGACTTGAAAAAAAATGTACAAAAGGAACCTCATGGTCAATGTGTTATGTCATCACAATTGTATGATACAACAGTAAATGTGACAGTATTGAAATCATAAAACCTCTTGACCCTTGATTTTTGCTCTTTAATCATTCCACAGATGTCCAGGCTAGCCCATCCCTGCTCCCAGGGAGATGCCTGACGCCTTGAGCTTGGCATGTCCCAGTCACCATGGCTGCCCTGCTTCTGGCTGGGACATGTACTGGGCTTGGCTGGCATGGTGTCACTTTCATGTTGCAGTGGGTTTCTTATTTGTGGCTAAATAAATGCTAACATGCCAGTGTTTGGGCTGATGCTGAGCAGTGCCTGTACAGATCCAGCAATCAGCAAACAGCCAGGACAACTGGTCTAAATAGTCCAAAAGGATATCATGTACCATAAAACAACATTCTCTGGAATAAAAAAATGAGGATTTGGTCTTCAAAAGTAGCCATTGCTAGGAGACTGGAAGGCCATTAGTCTATTTGGGATGAACAGCATGCAATCACCTTTACATTGATTTACAACATTTACATTGATTTCTTCCTTGTTCCATTACTTATTAAACTGTCTTTATCTTGCTTCACGAATTTTCTTAACTTTGCTCTTCCTATTGTCTCCCCTGTCCCATGGCAGGGGACGGGGAATTAGTGAGAAGCTGTGTGGATGTTTAACTGTCAGATGGGGTCAGCCCATAGTCGAGCAGTGGGATGGGGCCTGCCTGTGAGCACCCTTCCCTGCCGGACCCCGGGGGAGCTCCCATGGCACCAAGGGAGCCACCAATCCATGCTGTGCCTGATGCTGATTCTGTGCCACATCCCAGCTTTGTAGATGAAAACACAGGTTCCCACACAAAGCTGTGCATAGACCATTTTCACTATGTTAATATGGGAAGGGAAGTATAGTTCTGTATTGTTCTGTTACAAAAATACAGATGTTTTAACTTTCTTGATCATTAGAGGATGCAAGTTTAACATGTTTCATTTAGGAGATGTTGCTGTTTGTATACTGAATCCTATCAGTGGATCAATGTAGCATGCACAGAGCAGATGATCTATAAATTCTACACTTATCTTTATCCACAACTTTAAAACTGCTTGTAAAAGGATCTAGTACAATTTTTACTCTTTTTCAATTTCTTCATTGTGTGTAAAAGATGACACAAATGTAAATGCAGCTGTGAACTTTCGTAACAATGAATCAAGTACAGTGAATCCCCAGTGCATTGCGATCTCTCCACTACAACACCACCCATTTGCGAGGCCAATTTTTCGCAATTTTGATTTAGCCGTCTGTGAGTTTAGCTGGCCGACGCATGCGCAGTGCCTTTGCTCTGCCGAGGGGCGGTGCCACGGTGCCTGTGGGGCAGGACTCACCCCACCCTATGGGGAGGAGGTTTGCAATGGTGGCACCGTGCCCCCGTCCCTGACTCGGGAAACTGTCCCATGAAAGTAAGGCAAGCGAGGGGGGGGCAAGTGCTGTGTGCTGGGAGGGGGCTTCTGTTCCCCTGCCCTGTGACCTTATGGGCAGTGCTCCCTCTCCCGGGATCGGTGGATGTTAAAGGGAAAGAAACTCCAATATCGACCCCATCCCCCCACCTCCCCCACCCTGTGGGCTTCTCCAGGCTGCAGCGACCACGCTGCCACAGCCCAAACCTCAAGCCACTTCCACCCCTGCCAACCCAGGTGATCATGCCCGCACCGGCAGCCCCGCGGACACCACACCAGAACGTCGTGGGCATGATCAGCAGGGTCGGGGTGGGGAGGGAGTGCAGCGTGGGGGCGCGTGGTTTCTATAGCATGCAATGGTTTTTAGAGCCCTGCAGCATCGTGCCCTGGTCCCTGACCTGTCCCTGTGTGTTTCCTGTGTGCTCTGCTGAGATCCAGTACAGCACTGCCACAAGACATACCATTCCTTGTTACTCAAAGCCCAGTCAAAGCCCGGGCAGCGCTGTCTATACCGGCACTGGTGGATGCTAAAGGGAAAGAAACTCCGATACCGATCCCCCCACACCACCATAAGCGGACAGGGTGTCGCAATGTTGCAAAGTTAAGGTTTTTTCAGGCTCCAAGAATGCTGACCAGAGCTCAGGGACACCCCATCCCTGCCACAGAGGCAGGATGAGCGGGCGTGGGCCAGCGCGGGATCCCTGAGGCCGGGCCGGCATGAGCACAGGGGCCGGGCTGGGCCAGGGGCCTGGGGGGGAAGCAGCCATGCTGGGTTTGGGCTGCGAGCACACATAGTCACAGCAGCCCCCCAGAAACGGTTCCCTTTGCTCGCCTCTGCCGAGACAGACCATGGGTAGGAGCCGAAAATTGTCCACAGCGCTCCGGAGTGCCAGGGGCTGGGGCAATGGGCATGACCTGCATGCATATTAATGACCTGCGCTTCTTTGCGAGTTTAGCTTTTCGCGAGGCCCATGGCCTGACCCGTTCCTCGCGAATGGTGGGTTATAACTGTATTTACCCATGAGGGAAAAAAAAGAAAATCATGGAAAAAATGTGGCTATTATAATATGAAAGAAATCACTATGACAAGTAATATTCTATTTATACACTATTTCTACAATATCATTTCCAAAAATGTAGAAGCTTCACCATACAAGCAAATATCAAGAAGTACGTGATTAACAGAGAATGGTCTTTCTGCATCCCTGATGAGGCTTATCTGACTGTATTTAAGAAATTTATAGATTTCATTTGCAGAGTTCTATATTAGAATTGTGACACATTTCTGAAAACTGCACATCTGAAAAACACCATTGAAAAAATAGAAATTTTTCCTGTGTCAATTTAACTATACAAGCACTATTTATTACATTATAAGAGCATCTATGTTTTTATGGTATATAGACTATATGTAGGGGATGTTTTCACGGTTTGATTTTTTATTTCTTTTCCATAGTTCATTATAGTTTTTAAATTAAAGTCCTCAAGTAGCCGTATCTTTGAATCTACTTTGTAACCCTTAATTACAAAACTATTTTTTTCCAATATGATTAAATAAATGGCACAGAAGTGATTTATGGAAAGGCAGCTAAGCAATCACTGCATGTGTTGTTTATAGTTTGAAGAAAATAATAAATACAAGGCTAATATAGAAACAACAGAAATAGTTCCACCTTTGAGAGACAGTACAGAGAAGAGAATCTTGCACGATGGAATTCTCACAAGCAGTGTTTTTAATGTTTAAGACTACTGCTATGTAAGTTGTAAATACCGTAATCCCTCGAATATCATGGGGGAATCACTTCCAGAAAGATGCCACGATAAGCGGAATCCACGAACTAGCAGTGTGCTGGATTGACTCTGGCTGGATGCCACAGATTCACTCACAGCCATTCTCTCACTTCGTTCCCCCCCTCCGCCCTTCATACAAGCAGGTAAGGGAGGAAAAGAAAAAAACCTGCAGAGTTTTGCTACAGCAGGAATGAGGACTTTTAGAATATCTTTTACTGTCACAGGAAAAACAGACTCCAAGTGGGGATGTAAATGATTTCTTTCTAACAAGATCAGAGCTTAAAAGTGAGAAGTATCATCTTAAAGGCAACCTTCTTCCCCACCCCTCCGTCTGTTAGAAGAGATACTACATTCCCCCTTTCCTCCAGGAGACAGAGGGGGACAGGAGTAGTGGAAAGCCTGTTGGTGTTTCTCTGCCGCTGCTCAGGGCAGGAGGCCATTTCCCTGCATTCCATGGGGTCCCTCCCATGGGAGAAAGTTTTTCATGACCCTCCCCAGCGTGAGTCCAATCCCAGGGGCAACAGGTCTTCCGTACTCTGCTGCCTGTGGGTCACTCTACAGGGTGCAGTTCTCTGAGCACTGGCTGCTCCACCGTGGGTCCCATCCCAAAACACTCAGATCAGACCAGGTAGAGTCCTACTCTCCCATGTGGACTCTCCTCTCCATGGACCCCACATCTCTCCTGGGGCTCTGTTCCAGTATGGGCTCCAACGGGCTGCAGCCTCTCTCCAGCATCCACCTGCTCCAGTGTGGGCATCCCTCTCCATGGGCTACAGGTGGATTTCTGCATCCCTGCGTTCTCTCCATTCCATGCACTGCAGGGGGGCAGCCTGCTTCACCATGGTCCTCACCATGGGCTGCAGGGAGATGCCTAGAACACCTCCTCCCCTCCTTCGACCCCAGCCTTGGTGCCTGCATTTGCTGTTACAGCTTCTCACAGCACTTCTCCAGCAGCCAAAGTTACACTTCCTGTAACTTTTTTTCTTCCCTTCTTAAGTATGTTATCACAGAGGCACCTCTCTCTCTCCTGATTGGCCTGGCCTTGGCCGGTGTTGGGTCCAGCCAGGAGCTGGCTGGCATCACCTCTGCCAGGTATGAGGGAGGCTTCCAGCAACTTCTCAAAGAAAAGCCTCCCCCATAGGCCCCTCTGCTACCAGAAGAAACCAGCCACAGCAAACCCAACACAAGCGGTAAATGCTGTACAGCGAGTAAAGATGAGGAAAAAAACCCTTCAATGATGGTAAATCGTGAAGTAGTGAGGGATTACTGTACTTCAAGTGATAATTAACATTATACTTGATGTCAATGTAACATATTAGGAAAGAGGTGGCAATTATTTAGAGGACTTAGAATTGCCTGTGAACACTTTTGATGAACTTTCTAACTCTAGACAAGTATTTGTTTACCTTGTTCGCATATTTACTTGGATCTGACTGCATTATAATGTGCATTTTGCACTATCTAGTTTGATTTTATTTGTGCATCTTATAATATATTATATTCTTGTAATGCCATGTCCTGGTTCCTCTCTTGCTGATCTTGATTCCTTGTTTTCCCTTTTTATATCTTATAATAATTATTCTTGCTTCATTTTCTTTGTCCATTGAGGAGTGAAGAGAACAGTGAAATGAATTACTATTCATCGTCTCTCTAGACCTTTCAATACTTCTAGGCAGATTGAATGCTTCTGCTTAATTCTCAGATAATGCAGCATTCTCTGTATTGCAGTAATAAATATTATAGACTCTTTGATCTCTTTTCCCCTTAAGTTACTCTTTAAATTTATTCAAATGTTTTTTATGTTTGAGGGGACTCTGGAAATTTCTAGAGTTAGATTCAGTGTTCAAAGAAACTCAAAGAGTATGTTATGTTCTTTTTGACTATAGCAAGTTTTGAAGTGTGACTCTCTTTTGTATTTATCTCATATTTTTTTTATTTAGTGGTGATCTCTTCAACAGGCATGAAGAGTCTTTTACGTCTATTTTATAATTACAGAAGTCTTGTTAAGGAATTAACTTTTTCAGTTTGTTGTTTACTGCATGAGTGTACCAGATTTAGTTTAAATTTATGGTTTTCTTTCTATTTTAAATCATAACTTTTTTAAGAAAAGCCAACGATTTAAAGCTAAGTATATTTGAAATATGAGCATGAACTAATGCTGAGGTCATCTGGTCTAAATAAGAAGGTACATAGATTGCAAAAATTAATGCTGAAGTAAGAAGTATTTCTGCAACATTTGGGACTTCTCTAACTCTACAGCCTTATTTCAATCTCTGCTTATGAACTTGAAATTGTAAGTTCAGGTTCTAATTTTTTCTATCGTTTTTTGGTTTTATTATCTTTTTTATGAGCTCAGTGTTATCTGTGAGTTTAAAAATGTGTTATTTTTACCTATCCTGGATATACCTTTTTGAAACATTCTGTCAAATGCTTTGTAGAAAGTAATTGTACTGTCATGCTAAAATAATACCAAGAAATTGCAATTATAAAATACCTACAGGAAAATTTCTGAGGAGAAACAATGAGGAAAACTATTTTATTGCCTATGAAATATACTTCAGTATCTCATTTATCTTAGTAACTTGTTCCCATGGATAACCTACAATAAACTGAAATTATTTAAATCAAATGAAGGAACATTGTCTTGAACTTTTCTGATTATTCCCAGCTTTTCTCCTTGATTAGAAGTATGTTATTATTTGTGTGTGGGTTTTTTAAATGCAGTCTATAACAATAACATTTTAAACTTAGACATAAGACATTTTTTATAAAACTGTATTTTTAGTTTTCTCTTTAGATTCCAGTATTCCTTTCTAGTATGTTGGATTTGCCTCCTTAAAATTCCTGTCAACATGTCATTTGTGTTCTGATCACCTTGCACACAATATTCAGACTTTTTCACTCCAAGTATGGTTGCCTTTCTCTGACATATACAATAAAATAAAATCTTGACTTACATGCAGTTATCACTTTCTCTAGCTATATCTGCTGAACACATCATAAGAGGTTATGTGGCATGAAAAGATGAAAGAGATGCACAGGATAATGGGAAGAAGTCTGAAGTATTCAGAATGAATTTAATGGCACAGCAGTGTCACCGTCATCCATCATTAATAGCAGCAAAGAACCCCACCAGTTTAAATCTATCTTCAGGAATCAAAACAAATGATAAGAGCAAATGGAAGTCCATTCATACATCAAGAGTTTTGAGGTTATAGTCTGTGTCACTAAAGTCAGTTTCATAAACAGCAGATTAAGTTGGAGCTTAAGCTTTTATGTCTAGCCACTAATAGCCATGAAGTGTTCTCCTGTTCTTAACTGAGGTGGAGAAGAAACCTTCCCTTGGAGAAATTCAAGACCAGATAATGAACTAGCCCCCATTCTACCCTAAACCTTATTTTGCAAGAATTATAAATATCCCTTTTGAGGATAAACAGTTATGGGACAAAACATGTATTATTTAATTATTTTCTTTTCAAAACATCCATCAAAGTGATTTGAGGAAAATCAGTCAGGACTCAAGGTAATTGCTTCCATGCTACCGAAAAAGTTTATTTTTGGCCTAAGAGCCAAGGAAGAGAGGCAGCAGTGTCCCCTGCCCTTGCCAGGTGCCAAAAAGAGGGNACGGCGACTCCACCACCTCCCTGGGCAGCCCATTCCACTGAGAGATCACCCTCTCTGTGAAAAAGTTCCGCCTAATGTCAAGTCTAAATCTCCCCTGACGCAGTTTAAGACTGTGTCCTCTTGTTCTATCACTGGTAGCCAGAGAGAAGAGACTGACACCCAGCTGACTACAACTTCCCTTCATGTAGTTGTAGAGAGCGATAAGGTCTCCCCTCAGCCTCCTCTTCTCCAGACTGAACAATCCCAGCTCTCTCAGTCGCTCCTCATAGGGCTTGTGTTCCAGCCCCTTCACCATCCTTGTCGCCCTTCTCTGGACACGCTCCAAATCAAAAGTAAAAAAACACACTAAATTTGTAATTTTCTGATTCTCCAAATCAAAAGTAAAAAAATATTTCCCTGGAAGAAAGATTAAGTAAAGGCCTTCAGTACTCTGTGAGCATGTTGAAATGTTTATTTCTTTATTAATCTTCTTTTTAATTCCTCAGTTTCAGTTGTTTCAAAACAAAAATAAACAATGTAACTCACCACAAATATTACAGGGAGCTTTCCTTAATACTGGTAAAAAAAAAAATAAATGGAAATTTTCAGTACCTTTTAAGACTCTTGTTTCTGTAAAAATCGAGTAGTATTTGATAGTTTCATTGTCCTGGGTATTAACTGTAGCGATGTGCCTATATAAAGCATCTAATACAACAGTGATGTGTGAAATTTTTGTTCTATGTACCTAATTTTCAAATAAAAAATATGTTGATAATATTTTCTTTTGATATTCTAGGTAAGCACATTAGACTGGGTACGAGCTGAAAAAATCTATAACCTCTGTGAGGTTCTATTTAAAATTCACAAGGTAAGTTTCCTAATGATAACAATGGCACTGGTAAAGAAAGCTTTCTTTTTCCTGATGATGATAAGATTGAGTTTACTAGGAGTAGCTAATGTTCAAATAGTTCATTTGTTGTCATAAAAATTGTTTGTAATAACTAGTGCATTAGCTGCGCAGGAATTAGAGAATATGGAAAATGAACTAAGCTCCAAATGAGAATGTTACCGAAATGCTCTCATGTTGAGATTTTCAGTATTAGAGCTGGTTCTACGAAGTATCACTGGGACACAGAATCACAGAATCACAGAATATTATGAGTTGGAAGGGACCCACAAGGATCATCTAGTCCAACTCATCATCTAACACCCGTACAGAGACCGAGAGCACATCCCAGAGCGTAACACCAACCTAGATCCCTCACAGTCTAGCAGGCCACTCCGAGCCGGAAGGGGCCCAGGGTCATCCAGCCCTACACCCCCCAGCTAGACCATGTCACTAAGCTCCTCGTCCAGTCTTCTCTTAAACACCTCCAGGGATGGTGACTCCACCACCTCCCTGGGCAGCCCATTCCAATATGCAATTACTCTCTCTGTGAAAAACCGCTTCCTAACGTTAAGATTGAACCTCCCCTGGTGTAGCTTGAGGCCGTGCCCTCTCGTTCTGGTGTCGTCAGCCTGGAAGAAGAGGTCTACACCCATCTGGCTGCAACCTCCCCGCAGGTAGTTGTAAACAGTAATGAGGTCCCCTCTGAGCCTCCTCTTCTCCAGACTGAACAGTCCCAGTTCCTGTAGTCGCTCCTCGTAGGGCCTGCCCTCCAGTCCCTTCACCATCCTCGTTGCCCTTCTCTGGACCCTCTCAAGCAGCTCAACATCCCTCTTAAACTGGGGAGCCCAGAACTGCACACAGTACTCAAGATGAGGTCTGGCCAGCGCCATGTACAGGGGAAGGACAACCTCCCTGGACCGACCGACCACACTGACACATGGCTAAGCAGAATGATACTGCCGTTTTCTTAGTGAGTTAGATTTTTAGGCAAATCATGAAAAATGCTGTAATTCTTGATCTATATAAAGATACTTTTATTTAATTTCAATAATTAAAAATATAAAATTGTGTCCTTGTTACATCGCGTGTAATTTGCAAGTTTTACAGTACATTTTGCCTTACAAAGGGCAAGAAGTTGGATTTGTCTCCCCTAGAATTAATTTTCTTCTCCCAACTAGATACAGCCATGTTTTCTGTCTAGCTTGACCCAAGCAAGGATTTGGGGAAAAATCCTAGCATGCTGTTTAAATAATTGATTTATAGAATATATTTTCTAATAAATTACATCAGATAGATTAATTTTGTTCTCTACCATCTAATCAAAAACTATTTTGGAGGTGAGATAATGCTAGATAAGAGAATTCTAGGAGAGTAAAAAGGAAAAAAAGAGGGAAAGAATTAAAATCCATATTTTCAAATAAAATATTGTTTTACTCAAAAATATAGCCTAGCTTTAGTTTTCACCAGCTGCTGTCCTTTCTCTTTTGAAAATGTGCACACGTTATGAAAAAGGTAGCTTGTTTCCTTATTACCTATATAGATCCTGCACTGAAGGACGAGTGCTTATGGTTTTGGTGCTGGGTTTTTTGTTTGGGGTTTTTTTTTTTTACATTTGTTATTTGTTTTAGTTTTGGTTTGGGGGGGAGGTGGGGTTTGTTTGGTTGGTTTTGCTTTGTTTTGTTACTTGTGGCGTTTTTTCCTGATGCAACAGTTGTTCAGAACATGGGAAGAAAGTGTTTTGGCCAGTCCCAGGCCTGGTAAAACAGCCATCACTGGAGTTCAGGACTAGAGCTCAGCTCCAGGGTGCAAGGCACAAAAGCATTGCCGTATTATTGCAGGCATGACATTTTTTTAGTGTTACCATCTCTCCAGCTGGGTTTATGTGGGCAACTCCAAGTCCTGCCCAACACTAGAATGTGGTGCCCATGGCTCTACGGTCATGGGTTTGATCCCTGGGCGGACATTCACATGGGAGTTGGACTAGATGATCCTTGTGGGTCCCTTCCAACTCAGAATAACCTGTGAACCAATAAACAATGGAGGCTCTGCGTGAGATCGTTTTTATATTCTCTTTAATATTTTTAAAATGTTTACTCTCTGCTGATAAATAGCACAGACACCAATGAAATATATATTCATAATGTCTTTTTGAGAGATTTTTCTGTGGCTTGGGTTTGGTTTTATTTTTTCTTCCTTTAAATGTTACTGATGAAATTAATTCCTTGAATATTATCATAATCCAAGGGTATTCTGATACTTTTTTATTAAGAAAAAGAAGTGGAGAAATAAACTATTGAAAATACAGGTCTTTAATGATCTTGACATTTTAATAAATGAATGTTTAATTGCCAGTCTTCATGCATATGTTAGCTAAAGTGCAAAATCCAAAATTATTTAATGTTTTTTATGGTGATTGTGCCAGTGAGACAAACTGGGTAAATCCAAACAGATAGGAGAAATCTCAAGAGATTAATGTTTCTGCACTGCATATGAAAGGTAGTTATGTTGTAAAAGCTGCTGTTTGGGTAGTCTTCTTAAGAATTTTCAGAAGCTGTTTAGAATTAGCACAAAACTGTAGTAGTGTGTGCTGTTGTATCTTCTTATGAAAGATGGATTTTAAGTAGAGGTACTCTTGGTTCGTATCTAATTGTAAGCTTTTGATTTATGACACAAGAGTTAAACATGGAAAATAAAAATTGAATATGGAAATTTACATTTTGAATCAAAATGTTTGATATATTTTAGATTTGTGTGTATGCCTTTGTATAAATACACACTTGGATAGACAAACATATGTATGCAAATATGTAACTTAAAATTCATATATATGACATGCACTTGCATATTTGTGGACATTTGGTAGTAACAACCAGATGATTGTTATACACATTTTTAAAAGCCACCTGTCTTAAATTAATTTTATTTTTTGTTATTACCCAGTATTTTCACATACAAATTACAAAATATTAATATAGCAATCTACAAGCCAATATATGCTGCATTGAGTCGTGAAGCAGATGTACTATGCAGATATTTTGTTCAACTTAATTTTCAACAGTCCAAAGGAGTGTTGTAAAATAACTTTGAGCTTCCTTAAGTCTATTCTCTCCTCCGGTAGCTGCAAGGCAAATTCTGACAACAAAGTTCTGTGTTGTCAAGGTGCCCCATAAAACATCTACAGCTTTACAGGCTGGATGTGAATAAATTGCATAAGGTTGCATGTGGCGGCTCTATGTTAGTCAGTAACTCACCAGCACAAGCAAAGTTTTCAGTTCCTCTCTGAGTATTTTGATCCTTTTTATGAATATGAGAGCGGTACACAGAGGAAGGTGTAGTAACAGATCATTTGTTTCCTCTGCTTTTTTTAACTAAACAGTAGTTCTTTGCTGCTCTATGAGGATACCTGAGTGTGCATCTGGAACACAAGGGACATAAGACCCTGAACATTAATTTTACATGTATCAGAATATTTTACGTTACACTTGAAAACTAAAATTTCAGTTGTTTTTTTTCACATGCACAGAGTTTGTACTATAGCCTCAAGAGGTACTAAGGGGCTAATAGAGGTTATAGAAAATTAAATTCTAAACCTTTGTAAACCTTATCCTGATTACAAGACTTTAGGACTTGGGTACCACTACAAAACTGCATGTTAATCTTTTCAAAGACACCTCAGTCCAATGAAACATGACTCTTCCTACCTCAGGCCTGCTTGACTGGAGTCAGGTCTCCCAAACCTAACCTGGAGTGGTAGAGAAAGACAATTCTGTTTGTGAGTGACTTTAGGAAATTATATAATTCTCATTGCTAATTATTTTGTTCTTTCACTCTTTTCTGCCCCATTGTATCACAGAGAAATGGAAATAGGGCAGGACCCTATCTGATAAACAGAAATTTATAAATATGTGTAATTTGGAAATTCAGGCTATAAAAGTAGTTATATGTGTAAGTAGTATCTTTTTTATTTAGTTTTATTTTTCTCTATATTTATGCTAATAAAGTATTGAAGTATTAGGGAAGGCATTATTGCATGAATTTCGTTTAATTTACAGAACATCCCATTAGTGGGATATTTTTTATTATAAAAAGTTTAATGTGAAGTTTCTGTTCTTTATCTTGAAGGTGATGACAGGATCTTGCTTTGTTCAGCTTGTCGTTACAGAACAGCTTTGAGGCTATCAGGGAACATGCTTATGTTGTCATTACCAGAATTAGTCTTTGGAGTTTAGCGTATTGGAACCCAATTAAGATGGAGTAATTATAGTCTCCTGTAGAGGTGGTACACAGCTCTTGAATTGTATTCAAAGAATTCAGTGATTTCCTTCTTTTCACTCTAAAAAATGTATTGGTAAAAACGCAAATTATATATGTGTTGCTTAGGCAATTTTTACAGTATTTTAGAATTGCAGAAGTAACTTGGATGACATGATAGAGGGTAAAGTAAAAAAGAAGCAAAGAGAGAAGTTGTCTTTTACATTATTACTTAACTCTTAGACCATTTCTTCAAGGTAATTAGTGACATAATGCCTTAACATATGCAAGTACCAATCACTTGCAGACAATAGTGTTGGTTCAGCTGTTCGCTTTTGCCAGATGAATACTCACATACTGAAACATGTCTTTCAGCTCTGGTTTACTGACGATTACTGGCTGCAAGCAAACTTGTACTTAGGTATTCACCAGGACATTGATCTTGAAGACCAGAGACCATACTGTTTCAGTGTTATGGTTGGACATGGCAAGAGTCATTATTTCAATGTAGAGCTGGGCAGTGAATTGGCAGTATGGGAGAAATCATTTCAAAGAGCAATTTTCTTGGAAGTTCAAAGAACAGGGGTAAGTAATGAATAATTTAAATCCTGGAGCCATTTCATCAGTAAAAGAGGCATAACAAATATTTAGGTTATTTTTATGTTTAATAACTGCATTATATTGATGTCCTCCATCACTAAGGATCTGAATATGTTTTAATACATTGAAGGCTCCTGAAAGCTTTATCATCATATCAATACTTTTCTGTCAATGACTATGTCAAAACAATCAGTGAGAATGTTGTAACAGTTTGAAAACTAGAAGTAGCAAATTGATCTTGATTATTACAAGCTGGAAGTTAATACATTTTACCATTGGAAAACTCCGTGGAGTTTATTTAGTCCACCTCGAACATCTTTTTCCAAAAAGCTTATTCTCTACCTTCTCATGTAAGGTAAGTATGTTATGTTTTAAATAATTATTCTGTTTTGAAAGAAGAAATATTTTGGTCTTATATTGCTAATTGTGAATTGAGAATGTCCTTGTTAACATTAGAAGATTTTGAACTCTCAGCATAGAAGTTAAAAAGTTTGTGATAATCTTAAATTCTCTGGCTTAAACAGTAGATTATCACTTTCTACTGGCAAGTAAATCTAGATCCATACTTTCAAGTGAACTGGAGGTATGAGAGTGTGTGGATTGAGACTGTAGACCTTCTCCAATTAAAAACATATTTATACAGTTCAGCACAAATGCAAACTTGATTTGGTATGCTCAGGTTTGCAGGAAACTCCTATAGATGTTTGAAACAGTGAGAACGCTGGATCACAGCACTGCATTAGCACTGGCAAGGAGTCCCAGCACAGGTGTTGAATCAGCTCATCTAAATTTCCAAATCTCTGGGATTCTTACAAGGTTTCTGGATTCTAACAAGGTATTTACTTAGAACCCTTCCATTTGTCTCTTCAGACTAATGGAGTAACAAAAAATTATTGTTTAATGATAATGCTTTTGCTTCTGCACTTCTGAGAAGGGATGCAGTTTTATAGAAAAAAAATTGATTCTTTCTGAAAAATTGCTGGGCATCAGGGAAGGAGTAATAATTCTTTTTGAATGTGTATAAAATATTTTCTCACATGAATTCTTCAAGAAATTATGTGACAACTGTTTTACCAACCATTCAATTCTCCTATTTATTAGCCATATAAAAAGCAGATAACATGCAATTAAAATTAAGTGCAGTAAGTGTGGAGATTAGCTGGTTCTATACTTGGTTACATTTTGGAATATACATTTTTAATCTCAAAACTTGTTATTCTTTTACATCCTAACAATCTTAAAATTATGGCATTTCTTTACTTGTGGAGTGATCTTTTTTCATATTTCCTGCAGCTGTGGTTTAACCTATCTGAAACCTCCAGGAGAGGCATTAAAAAAAATCCTGATTACTGTGCTTAAATCTCCATATGTGTGTTCCCATATCTTAATTTTCTCTCACACAGTTGGATACATTCACACTTCCTGTAAGCCTCCATGTCAGTAGAGTTCTGCAGACACTCTCCAGCAGTGAAGTCTTTTGACTCCACTATTTTCTTTCTTCCTTCAAAACATAAGTGTCACTTTGAATGTCTTTCTTTTCAGAAATATCAGAAGTGGCATGAATGAGGTACAACTTAATATTATATAGATTATTTCAAGCCATAGAGAAAGAACTGGTATTTCAATATCCAGAAAATTGAAGGTTGTCACTGTTGTGTTAGATTGTCCTTTCTTTTGGAAATTCCATTTTATTTATAAAACAAAAAGAGTCAAGATTCATTGCAGATGTTGGATTGCACTATGTCGTTTCAGCCATTCTTAATTATGTGTGACTTGGCTCTGTTTACTGTGGAGTGTTAGGATCTTGCCTATCCTGTTGACCTTATCCTGTACATATCTTTGTATTCAACGTTTCTATACTGAGAGCTGTATTTCTGATAAGACTCTGTCCTTACACAGTTTATGAAAAGAAATTTTAAAGTGAAGCAATCCTTTTGAATTTTATCTGCTCACGTTGTGAAGTTTTTTATATATTTCTTGTGAAGGTGGCAGCAGCATCAGACAGAGAAAATGCCATAAATCAGGAAAAAAACTCCTCATGATATTGTTCTCCTTTCAGCTATCTTAAAGTGCTCTTCTAAGAAACTGTGACATTCAGTGACCCTGATTAAATTAATCTATTTACAGGGAATGATAGCAAGGAAACATATGTTGAATCCATGTGCTACAAATATATCCATTTTTTCTACAAGAAAAACTATTGTAGTTGCTGAAGGCATAACCTGGACAAATGAGGGCAATAAAATTACAAAAGAAGTATAACAAAAAGGAAGTTGAAAGGGAGAAAAAGTGCTGTTTCAAAGTATTTCCACAAGGCTGGTAATAAAAGTCAACATTAGAATCGGGGAAGAGAGGCACTGAAGTCCCCTTTTTTCTTATCCAGAACTTCTTAAACAGTGCAAGATCAAAAAATGATGCTCGGATTAAGACATTTTTCTTCTTCTTTTATTTTCTTTTCTTCCAAGTCTTCTGCAGTGTATGATTTTCAAAAATAGAAGGCTAGCACATTTTCCAATGCTCTTACTAAAACTGGACAAACACTTCTGGCATCTTGAAACCTTGTACATGTAAGCTTTGTTACATGGCTGGCAGAAGACAGAGAAGAGGAATCTATTTCACAAATGAAAGAATTCTCAGGAGGCTGAAAAAACATGCAGGTGGAAAGTCATCTACCATGGTGTCTCTAAAGTACCCTCAGCTGATATGTAGTGACAAGATATGCTTATATTCACTCCTTCCTAGCAGTTTTAATACTAAAGAAAGTTTTCCCTTTATACTTCCAGCTGTGATGCGGATCCTGTAATAGTGATCCTGTAATCTCCTTCCAATCTTTATACGGTTGAATAACCTAGTGTCATGAAACCATTTACTTTCCTTGGACAACAGTTTGCTGTTTGTTCTGGACAATTACTTGATTTTAAATGCATAGTTCTGTTCAAAATTCTCTGAAAAAGTACACTAGAACTGATCTGTAACATACAGAAGAGATTCTTTCCAATTAATTTCATTAACCCTTCAATGAAACCAGTGAGGTTGCATAGATTATTTCTTGAGCTGTGAAGGAAAGATGAGAGGGAAGCATTACACTGACAACTTTTATAAAGAAAGCCATCCCCTGTTACTCTCAGCCCAGCTGGAGACTGACTCCCACTGGGCACGTTGCTGTTTCCATGGCTACAGGTAGGGAGGGCAATGCAGTCTGAGCCCAGGGACTGCACATTCAGCGCACCTGGTGATGACGTAGCCCCACGAGAAGTGGGCACTGTGTGCTGGGACAGGGCAGCGTCGGGATGTGCCCACGCCGCTGCCGCAGGTGCTGCCCCAGGAGGAGGCTTCTGTTCCCCCATGCCCTCCCTCCACTGCAGCAGGGGGAAGCAGTGCTTTGGTGGCTCCATACAGACAGTGCTCCTGGGATTGGGTGATATTAAAGGGAAAGAAACTCTGATACCAATGCCACCCCTCACCATAAGGGGCCCCGGGTGTCACAGTGTTGCAAAGTTAAGGTTTCCCAGGCTCCACGAGTGCCAGCCAAAGCCCGGGACACCCCTTCCCCACTGTGGCCTGGAGCTTCCCCCCCACAGAGACAGTGCAAGCATGCGCAGTGGCAGCAGCCCAGCAGCAGCTGTGCAAGCAGCAGCTTGGCTGAAGAGCAGCTGAGGGATTCTCTGGGGGGACTCCCCAGGCAGAGAGGGCTGAGAAACGGTATCACAGTATCACAGTATAGATAAGGCTGGAAAGGACCTTGAAGATCATCTAGTCCAATCTATAAACCAACTAACCTATGATCTACATCTAGATCATATCACTCAACACCTCATCCATTCTACCCTTAAACGTCTCCAGAGTTGGCAAGTCAACCACCTCTGTGGGCAACCCATTCTGCATCCGGATCACTCTTTAAGTATCACAGTATTTACAAGACTGGAAGAGACCTTGGAGATCATTGAGTCCAACGTGTAACCCAACACCAACCCATTGTCTAAACCATGCCACTAATTGCCTCATCCATCCTAGTCTTAAACACCTCCATGGATGGCGACTCCACCACTTCCCTGGGCAGACCATTCCAATGAGCGATCACTCTGTGAAAAACCGCTTCCTAACATTCAGTCTAAACCTCTACTAGCGTAGCTTAAGGCCATGTCCTCTTGTTCTGGTGTCGTCAGCCTGAGAGAAGAGATCCTCATCCATCTGGCGGCAACCTCCCCTCAAGTAGTTGTAAACAGCAATGAGGTCACCTCTGAGCCTCCTCTTCTCCAGGCTGAACAATCCCAGGTCCCGTAGCCGCTTCCCACAGTGCTTGTCCTCTAGTCCTTTCACCATCCTTGTTGCCCTTCTCTGGACCCTCTCAAGCAGCTCAACATCCTTCTTAAACTGGGGAGCCCAGAACCGGACACAGTACTCAAGATGTGATCCGGCCAGTGCCAAGTACAGGGTAAGAATAAGTTGTTCCTACTGGCCACACTGTTCCTAACTGAATAACTAGTCCTACTGGCCACACTGTTCCTATCACAGGCCAGGGTGCCATTGGCCTTCTTAGCCCCCTGGGCACACTGTTGGCACATATTGAGTTTTCTGTCAGTCAGAACTCCTA
>WEKX01011804.1:0-16477 GCA_013390025.1 Pitta sordida
GGCAGCAGTGCGGGCGGCGGCAGTGGCGGTGCGGCAGCCATTCAACGTGGAAGTAGGGCTTTGCAGACCCTGATTAAGACCGTGGGTCCACGATATAGGAGACCCGACTGTATTTTGGTTTGGTTTCTTTTTTTTATGAAATGTAAGATCTTGATGTATTTATTCCTCTTCAGGATCAGTACCAGTTTTTCATCATTCACTCTAAAATGCAGGATGTAAGTATTTGACAAATGCTATGCTGTATATATGATAAATTATGTAGCAATCTAAGTCTTCATAATTTATTGAAATTTTACTTTAAAATATTTCATTGGCAGTTGATAGAATATCAGGGTTGTCATTTTTAAGGATGCAGTGAAGTTGCATCATCTATACCTAACGTATCAATATTTTTCCTATGAAATATGTAAGTCTTTAAGCCCTGGTTTTGTAAATGGGTTCTGATAAAAAGCTACATGCCTAAATCAGTGGTGTTATGTTCTACAATTTGTTGAGAGGCAGTCTGTCCCGACTTAAATAAACCACTCAGAAACCTAGCCACACACCTTTAATGTTCCTTAACTTGATAATCTTTAATTATTCTGACTCAGAATTCCAGAGAAATGGGGTTCAGAGTCATTTTATGGATATCATGCTTTATTTTAATATTGTGTAATTTAAAATTAAAATATTTCAGATAATAACAACATGTTTGGGGGGGGGGAAAGCATGTAAACCATTTCTGTTCCAAAAATTGCTGATATGAGAATTTATGGAGAAACAGCTCCTTTTATGAATAATTATTATTATTGTGTTTAAGAAATGGGCAAAATGCCTAGAAATTAAATGAAAGAATGAGCTATTAAATTGAAATATTAAATGAAAGAACTGAATTAAAAGTGAGCATATAAACCCAGCAGTAAATGTTGGGAGCTGTAGTGATTGAACATATTTTCATCATCTGTTTTCTATGCTTAAATACAATTGCTTGGTGTAAGTAAACACTTGATTGATATTCTGAATCCTTTAAAATCTGCATATGCATCATGGAATACTGAACAATTAAAACTTAATTTCAGTGTAGTTTGATTGCATGTAAATTATTTCAATATTCATTTTTTCCTGTTCTGTTTGCTCAGTGTGTATTTAATATCCACTTTTTGAATGCATATCTCTCTTGATTGGACTATGGGATGAGGAGAACTCTGAAATTTCTTCCATTAAAAAGGATTGCCTTATAAATATTATTTGTGCCACAACTCTTCCCTGCAGATTATTTTCTAAATGTTGTGTACTCTTATTGAAGACAAGGAAAAAAATTGCTGCAGCCCTCCTTTATCAGCCCAGCACAAGGAATATGCTTACATGGTCGATGAGCATGTCTAAGAAGGCTTGTTGGTTGTAACTAGTCCCTAAAGAAATGTTTCCATCTTTTCCATACTATATTTCTTGCTTGCATGAGCTGCCTCTCCCTTCACTTCCTCCTCCCTCCAAATGATTTTTTTTTTCCCTGGTTCCTGGAGGTCTTATGAGACATTTTAATTTTATGGTTAAATATTGCAAATATTTTCAATTTGACCATTTTCAGCCTGAAAAATGTATCTCTATCTTTAAATGACCACATTCTATTTAGGTGATGCAGAATACAGATGACAAAAATTTGCCTTTCGATATATTTGTAGGACCTCCTATAAAAACCAAAGAAACTTCCTTTCCTTCCTCCGATTTGATCAACGATACTTCAAATCACTTTCTGAACGTCCAACAGGAGGAAATCCCAGGCATTTGATTCTCTTTTTTATTTATGCCAGGGAACAGGATAACCTCTCTGAAGTTATATTTTTTAACTACTTATATATTTCATTTAAAAATAAAAATAAAATGCTTTCCCAGCATCTTTTCAGTTGAGTCACATTCCCAAAATTCAGGCAGGCATGCCGGTTCACCATGGAAGGCAGGTCTGGGTTCTTCTCTGCCTTGACCATTTTTGACATGCATGACCTTTCTCATATCACTCACATTTTCCCTTGATTTTCTTCTCCATACTAATAGTTATTTTTTAATATTTTTGTAGAAAGTATAGAAATATTACATAAGTACATATAGTAACAGTATTGTTTTATTATATGAGAATTTGAAGTTAATACTGTATCTACTAAACAGTTTTCCTATACATCCTACATAGTTAATTGCAGTTTTGAGGATTTTTATCTTGAAGGTCACATTTCTGTTGCCTGTCACGTTGTCAAAACAAGTAGATGAACTTCGTGGTTTACAGGCAGATTTCCTTCTCTCTCTTTTTCAACAGACATATAAGCCTTGATTGCTGGAGTTACTGTGAAGCCAGCAGTAAGATGCAAGGTGGAGGAAGGGGTGGGAAGACACTATTCAACACCAGGGCCCTGTAGATTCCATTTGAGAGAGCAAATTTTGTACCTTGTGATTGTAGCAGGAGAACAAAAGGAAGAGTGTTTTATTTGGTGGATTTTTTTATTTTGTTTGTTTGAGGAGCTGATAAAGTATAAGTGAGTGTGCTAACAAAAGTAAGAGGACTTCCTACGACAAAACATGCTTTATAAAACAGACATCATTAGCTTGAGATTGGTGTAAACCTCTCTCTAATGGTTCCTGTGGATTAAAACCAACACAACTTCCATACCAAAGAGATTTAAAATAACAATTATGTTCTAGTATAAGCTAGGTTAAAAAGCACTGGATATTTTTGACTGATTTAGTACTGTTTGCCTAAGTAATGCAAACTTATCACTGTTTTTGAAACCTCCAATTTATTTTAAAGGGATTCCATTTTTAATATATTATGAAGCAACTGGGATTGTTATTTCCAGCACTCCTGGTTTATGAAGAGCTTTTTTTAGATAACTTTTTTTTCCTCTGTGCAGATCTGAATATAATGAACTAACTTCACAGTTTTAAGAATAGGGGCCATAATGGGACTGAAGTATGTATGTTGATTAAAGGGGAAAAAAATCTAAATCTTTGTGGAACTGCAAAGAAATGACAGCTAAGGCCATTCCGCTCTGCTGTACAATCAAATGAAAAATTAATTTACGTTTTTTGGTTGCAGACATGTTTGCCTTGACTAAAGCAAACGCCATTCAAAGAGTCGGTATAGTGATGAATTTGGGAAAACAAAATAACAATACAGACATTCTTTGTAGCTAGTCAGATAGCTGGTTTCAGTTCCATTTCCAATTTCCCCTCTAAGTATTAAGAATCTATATTTAATCCATAATGAAAAAGAAAAATCTGCCAAAAATATATATTTACATGGTAGCTGTTCAAGATAAACATTTTTTAAAATGTACTTATTTGTCTTAATTAAAGCATGGCTTCATAAGCAATGTTACAAGACAATGTGTTTTAATGGAAAATTCTTCAAAGGAATCATGTTAAAAAGCTTCAGGTACACAGACATGCGTGATAAAATTGGGGTGCACTGCCTGTTCCCTGGTGATCAAGGGGTTAACTTTAATTCATCTCCTCCCCTCCCTTAAACTGGTTCTGTGAGGAGGGCTGCAAATTAGTACTTGGAAGGCACAGCAGGGAGATTAGCTTTAGGGAGGAAAGGACTCTTAGGAACCTCACCTGGAGAGTGTGTTTCCTTTTCTGCTTATGCTAACATATAGTTCTTGTCACAATTGTTATTCCTTGAGGAAAAGTCCTTTCTGCCTCTATCTTGCAATCTGTTGAATCATGCCAAATGTGTGGTAGAAGAGAAGGGAGTGATAAGGCTGTAACATCAGGGAGGCAGAAAACCACTGAGGCTTTTGCCAGAAGCAGGAATTCCAGTATGGTGCATCATATAAGACAACTTTACCCACCAAGGGGAAGGAGGATTCCCTTATTTCTTCCTGTTCAGTGGCCTAAGGAGAAACTACAGCATTCCCCACTTTCCTATGACACCACCAAGGTGCAAAACTGCCTAAATTCTGGCATTCATGTGATGCTGCCTGACAATATTCATTTGGTAAACATAACCTACACCTTTCTAACTCTGAGATGCTTTTGCCTCAGTCATCTCCTTCCAAAACTTAAAGTATCTACATCCTATCCATTGTTGAGATTGTTAACAAGTGAAAGGGGGGAAATTTATCAGTAATGTTAAAATTACAGAAATAATTTTATATGGAATCAGACTTTTACCTCCCAACAGAAATAAAACTGGGGTATTTTGTTGTTTTGCATTTCTAGAAATAATCACCAAGTCTAGTTTCATAGGTAATTTTAAACAGTTGCACCAGAAGAAAATGTATACAAATAGAGTCCCTTTCTAATAGCACATTACGTTATACCTCCTCCATCGTGAGGAAAGGGACAGGCCAAAGGCCTCGCGAAACATTAATCACGCAAAGAACTGCAGGTCGTTAATATGCATGCAGGCCATACCTATTGCTCCACCCCCCAGAACTCTGGAGCTCTGTGGACAATTCTTTGCTCCTTCCCGTAGTCTGTCTTGGCACAGGCGAGCAAAGGGAACCGTTTCTGCGTGGCTGCTGTGACCGCAGCCCAAACCCCGCGCCACTCCCCCCACCAGCCCCCCAGTCCGACCCCGGTGGTAACGCCGACCCTGGGGGACCCACACCAGCCTGCACGAGTAAGGNAATGGTTATCTCTGTCTAGTACGAGAGAGACATTAGCCCAGTGCAGGATTTCCCATTGGAATTAGCATTTGCCAGTGCATCGTTGTACATAGAGCCTCAGAAATCTTCTGTTGGATGGCTTGTTTCCTCCCACTTCTATGGAATTCCCAAGGATTGCAAACAAGACTATATATATAGCCTTACACAGTACCTGCATACACCATACATATGGTGTATGGTGTCTGGTTAGGAAAAAGGTGTCAGTCTGTCCCCACAAATGGAAAGAGCTGTTGTTCAGCAAGCCCTCAACCCACCAAAGGAATGGTCTCAGTATGCCATGGAACAGCCTTCCTGATTTAACTGTAAACATGAAGTTCCACATCCACATTGTCCCTTCCTACTCTACTGGTTCTCTAGGTGATATTCAGGTAGTGCCTTCTGGAGTGCATCTAGAGGTAATTTTGCTCTTTTTCACCTTATTTTACCTCATTGACACAATCCTCTTCACCATCGGATCTCAGAAAACTCTCAAGAGTCTGTGCTAGTACTGGGCTAAGGTACTTATGAGACAAAACAGTGTCACTCCCTACCTCTTCAGTCCCTGAGGGTTCATGACTCAACTAGATTACCATCTTCAGAGAGCTGTATTGAGGTGTCTGCAAGGACAAAACTCAATGAAAACTTCTACAGGGATCTGTGAAGTCATGTGGAATTTGGGATTAGTATTTTCCATAGAGGATTTTGAGGTTCCTACCAGTATTGTTGGGGATAACATTTATCTGTGTTGTAGGTACTATCTGTGTAGATCTACAGTGCCTTCAGCTCCCTTCAAAATTAGGTAAATCTGATGGGACTCAAGACTGAACACTTTCTGAAGGTTTTAAACAATGAAGAAGGCTAAGGGTAGCCACTGTCCTACTTCAGAGTTCTGCAACCTGAGTATAAGCCTGTCAAGTTTCCCCGATAAATCTTTGGCATCACTTTTGATGAATAGTGAAGGACTTCATGTGTCCATTAGCAAAGTTTCATGCAATTCTTAAATGAATTTTAGCAAGCAACATGTTTCCTTTTTTTTTTTTCCACAGATATCAAAGGTTTGAAAAGGCATTTCTGCTTGCTGTCGACATAGGTGCTCGGGACCTGTTTATGGTGAGTCATTTCTGGAGACAGAGGCTTGTTTGCAGGATGTTAAAATGGTTCAATATCACTGGCAGTCTTGGACACATACTGAAGAGAGAACTGTTCTACCTAATTTGCCCTTTGCCATCATCAAACTCATCAGTAGGAACTGAGTAACTTTAGAGTTATTGTCATTTTCCCCAGTGTGTCCTACAGGCTATTCTTTATTTTCCAGGAAGTATTGTATATGTTTTTAAACTTTCACCTTCTTCATCTGACTTGATGTGGGTGAACCTCATCTTTCACTCTAATAAGCTTATATGTTTCCATTCTGTTCCTTTGAGTGCAACTGCTGAGTCCTGGACACAAGAGCTGTCCATATCCTGGGATATCCTGGGAATCCTGAATGCCTTTAGTTTGTCTCGTAGGGTTTTGTGAAGTGGCAAATTATGAACGCTTCTGCTGGTGCTTTTAAAACAACAAAGCTCAGCAGCATCAACACAAGGGTTTTAACATTTCATGCTCTCTCTGCCCCCTCCCATTTAATTAGCTACAAAAGTAAAATTAACCAGCTCTTAAATGGTCCTATGTGTGAGCTCTGCAGGAGGTTCTTGTTTTATGAGATCTTGCACCACAATGTCACAGTGAGGTCAGATGGACAAAGCCAATCGTGCTCTCCTAGTCTCTCAGCATGTTGCTGCTCCACAGCTGATTTCATTGTTTTCAAAGAAACAATAGGAAAGCGCTTGTTGAAAAAAAGGCCCTTTGAACGATTCATTTGCTTGACTCTTGCATAATGAAGACATTCTGTTGTTTAAATTAAGCTTTGACACTAGATGTTAATATCATTTATCCCATTAAGTCACTTGCCCTGCTAGTTTGATCTTGATATTTAAATTGTATGTTAAATTACACAATTAAATCCTGCTTTTAGGGGTTATGAAAATTCCCTTCTAATTATATAAAAAGTTGTGTGAACCTTTTGATGTTTTTTTCATAGCTCTAATCATCTGGCTTGTTCCATCTAATTAGAAAGATGTGAATACTGCGATAAACTTTCTTAAGTACCCATCAAAAGAATGTAATGGAAATGTCAGACTTTTAGGAAATTCATTACATGTTCTGTGTTTACTCTCCTTGATTTTTCCTCTTTTTAGGTCGTCTTTTTCCTTTTCTCTTGTTACTGAACGTAACCTCTTCGATATGAATTCTCTACCTAATCATTCTAATCACTGCTGCAGCCACATATAAGGTTCAGAATGTGGGAAGTCTGGAGCAGGTTAAAGCTTTTTGTCGAGGGCTCTCCCACTGTACGCCTAATAAATTCTTCCTAACTTTAGCCGTTCTGGCAGAATAAACGACACAGCCTTTGACTTGCTGTCTCAAGGGCCCTTCTCCCATATGACTGAAAGCATTTCCTACGTGATATTTTTCTCTTTCCTTCCCTCCTCTGACACCAGGATCTGACCCTCTGACTGAGGGATCACCAGTGTTGGGTCATAAGATGGATGCACAGCTGCTGAAAAGAGGGAGGGCCTGTCAGTACCTGGCTCCACAAGAGATGTGATATATTCTACTCTCAACAAAAAGGTTCTACAACTTTCTTCAAGAGGAGTTTCAATGTTTGCAGAGAAATCAACTCCATCCTTTCCAGTTTTTCCATTCCTTTCTCAACACCTACTCTTCATTTCCCATCCTACCAATGCCCTTAAAAATAAATACATATTTCCAAAGAGTTCCTCCTGGTTTATTTTACTGAGAGATCAAAACCAGTTCTTTAATGTCCTTGTTCTGTTTGTATTACCTTTGAGATTCCTCATAGTTTCCCCTAAATTATGCAAGCAACTCCCATACCTGCCTCCTCTGAGGAAATGTCCTTTTGCTAGTTCGTTGTCTTAGTAAGTTACTAATAAACAAACTTTATAATAAGCTAACAATAGCACTGCTGCAAGACCACTAAGTATAGGACTCAAGAAGTTTAAGCAGGCATAGGTCATTAAGAATACTTATTTGTGCCATGGTAATTTCTCAGCAATTTGGTGTCATTGTGCTTAATCCTGTGCGAAAATTAGATAACCTGTTCCCTGAAACCTTATAGCTCTTGTAGGTATTAATAATATAACAATACTGCTAAGCAAGGTTTGTGCATCCCTCACTTCTGCTTAATACTGAATGATTCCTATGTATTGTTTATATAAGTCAAAATGCAATTTAAAATACACATTGACTGTATTTAAATGTATATTTAAAGCATTTTATCCCTTTATGAAACCTCTTGGAGCCACATCACCTTTTATTCGTGGTTAATTTAATGGGATTTCAAGAAGAAATAGTAGTCTAAATAAAGATATCTGATGACATAAGCAAAATGAGAAAGAAAACATCTGTTTATTAAAGAGGAACAGAGAAGGAACAAAAAGGAAAAGATAGAGAAGAACAGATATTACAGAGACTGAGGAGGATGCAAGCACTGAATACCCATCATCTGCGACTTCTAAGAAAATGTTCTATATCTTGAAGAATTTATCCTGAGCGTCTCTTTCACTAAACAGGGTTCTGCAGCATTCCCATTATTTGTTTTCAGAAGGATGTTTGATGGAATGCTGATGAAGTTTGACAGAATTAGCTGAGGGTTAATTTCTTTCACAGAAATGAAAAATAATTTTTTTAAAAGTCTTAAAACTTAGTTCTGTAGCTATAGCGTCACTGGTATGATTCCGTAACAGGACACACATGCACTGCTGTGTCTCTCCACAAGCTTTACCCTCACGTCACATCTGAGTCCATCAATTAATATCATCTCCTACAAAGTTCAATAAAAAAATAAAACTGAAACGGACAGAATATCACAAACAACAGCTCCATTTATTGGACAGTGACTGATCCAATCTGTGACAGAAAAGATCAAGCAGTGGAAAGGTTGTTATCTTGAAATCCTTTTATAGTACATTCCAGCTCTCAGCTGCTGAAAATTCAAAAGGCCATCCCATGTACCAAAGGTAGGACAAAAAAAAAAGCAAAGAAAAGACACTTTAATAAAACTGTCACATCTTTGGTGATACACTGATGAGGAAAATGCATGCTTCGAAGAAATGTTGGAGCGTTGCCCAGAAATACCCTATAGGTGAATACACATCAGTGTTTCAAATGACTTCTGCTCACCAACGTCCAGCTCTGTGAGTCACAAAAGTGAGGGTAAAAAAAAGCAGTCCAAAAAGTAAGCAAACTGTTAAATGATAAAATGCAGCCCTTTCAGGAAGCTCCTGATCGGCAACTGGAAATTGTTTTTATTGTCACTATTGTTTTTGAGAGGGATGTGATTTTTGGGCTGATAAATTCTCAGGTAATTGTGTGAAAAAATCGGTCATGAATACTCAGCTAATTGATTTTTTTTCCCCACATTCTTTAAAGTACTCTGTAATCTGGCATTTCTTCTTTCTCTTTTTTAATTTCTAGTTTACTTCTACTCAGAGGGTTATAATTTGTTCAAAAAAGCCAATTTTGCTGGTTTATTTGAGTAAGAAACACCAAATTTTGATCTGAAATTGTCTAATTAGGAGATTTTATCTTTTTTTTCTGAACCTTGTTTAGAGATGAGACAAAAGGTACTTTTTAAATTATTATTCTTCATTATAGCAACTTGAGGAATGACGAAGAAAACCACTTACAAACTTACTGCTAACCTTTATTTCTTACAAGGTTCCTGTTAGTCAATGATGACTATGTAGCATCTTTGCATTTCTTGACTTAAAACAGAAAACAGGCAAAACCAAGATCTGAAATAACAGCTGCTTTGATACACGGAGAATGCACATCTTCACTGACAGAACTCTGTCATTTTCTGCAGCTCTTTCCATCCCATCTGCAAGTTTATTATTTAATATTGCATAGGGGTATACAATACTTCTCATAGTTTTAACTAGAAAAAGACAGTTATTGAGCATTGTTAGAATGTACGTATTTTAAGTAAGCCTGCCTCTACATTCAAACCTAAGTTCAGACTTGCCCAAGAGCCCTTGGGTTTTCTGTTGTTATCTAAATAAGCTGACAATATCTGTTGTTTAATCTTCATAGAAATCATACCTTGCTACACAGACCCTTTTCTCCTGACAACCATGTTAGACCTACAAAGAGAGGAAATACAAGTTCGCCACAAGTTCGTGACTCATTACTTGGCTCCAAAACATTGCATGTTTTTTAAGTCACACCTGTGGTTGTGATTAGAAAATGCTGCTGTGTCCTGCAGACTGTGGGGATCCTACAAGTCAGTTCCAGGCTTTCCTGCATAATGCATCTCAGTTTCCCTAATATTCTCCATTTGTGTCTTTTTTTTTTTCAATTTTTATTGTTATTATTAAATAAGGGGTTGGTAAAAGCTGCATGTCCTTCTCCTAACCCTAGGAGAAAGTTTTTTTCATATAACTTCTCCTTATAAAGTCACTTTTCCTGTAAGACTTTGTGTCATATTGACAGAAATCTTCTCCATTAGTGAGAATATAGTTGCTTTTATGGTATCCAGAGGTCAGTATTTCCAGGAAATACTCCTTTTCTTTTTTAAGTTCCTGCATGCAGATGGATTCCAGAACAAAGGAATTACTCAAATCTCTGGATACCAAAAGGCATCTTCAACACAGAAGTGAGGAAAAAAATTTTGCCAACTGTTCTTGGATTTCCCTCACTTTCTATGTCACAGTTTATGCACAGAGCAGTATGTGTCCATGATGCCAAATGAGAAGGGGATTAATTGTCTCTTTTTTAATGGTTGAGGATGAAACTTTACTTCAAGGACCAAAACCAGGGGCAGTGAGACTGTATTTTGTCAGCAGGAATATATTCTTCCACTTTAGTACAGTGATGAGTGTCCCCGCCTCTCGCACAGAGACCAGGGGTTCAATTCCTGCCAGGGAGGCTGTGGTGCCGTTTAAAAGTTGGACTTGATGATCCTTGTGGGTCCCTTCCAACTCAGAATATTCTGTAATTCTGTGAAATAGTGCTGTACGTAGTACAAATATTAACTTGCAATGAAAAGCCATGACTTTTGATGACGACACATAGGGATAGGACAAGGGGGAATGGCTTTAAACTGACAGAAGGCAGATTTAGGATACATATTAGGAAGAAAATCTTTCCTGTAAAGGTGGTGAGGCACTTGCATAGATTACCCAGAAAAGCTGTGGCTGCCCCATCCCTGAAAGTGTTCAAGGCCACATTGGAAGGGGCTTGGAGTAACCTGGTCTACTGGAAGATGTCCCTAGATCTTAAAGATCTAGTTCCAGATTTAGACTAGATCTAGTTGGAACTAGATCTTTAAGGTCCCTTCCAGTTCAAACATAATTCTCTGTAATGATACGCTCCTACTGCAGCCCTCTGATTTTTAACCTTTGATGAAAGACTAGATCCAGAGTATTCATGCAGAGTATTCTAGCAGCTATTCATGCTAGACAACATGTTTAGAAAGACCCTTGTTGTCCAGGAGTGACTCCAGAATCATGTCAACTGTGTGGATGTTGAAACCATTGAACACCCACTATTGCTCTTATTACCTTCAATATCAGCACAAGGAGGGCCACCTTGTCCTTACTCAAAGAACAATGTGTGTAACATGACAGCCCTCAGACAAAAATCAGCCCCTACAGATCTTTACCCCAAAATTCATATACTGGGTGGAAATCTTTGAATGATAAAATCATTAAGATTGGAAAAGACTTCTAAGATTATCGAGTCCAACTGTTAACCCATTAACAAGTCCACCACTAAACCATATATCTAAGCACCACATCTACACTTAGCAAGCTTCAAACACGGGCTGTCAGCCATAAGAGTTCCAGTACATCAGATCTGGTTTACACAGAACCACCTCCTATCCACCCTCTTAATTCATGTTGCACCAACAGACATTACCTTAAAAATAGACAGATTGGCTTCTTTCATACACTGAGTCAATAGCTTCACTTTTATCAGTGCATGATTGGTCAGTGTCTTATTCATTGCTGTAAGATAAGAAATTTGCATTGGAAGGGAATTAAAATGTAATGGTAGGTCCATCGGTTCCATCTGTGTTTGTGATCTAAGAAATAAAAGAACCTCTTTCTTTCAAAATCCCTTTTGTTGCTCCTATGAGATTCATTTTAGATTAATCTGGTTTTTTTCTCCTTTATTTCTAAAGGACATCCATTACCTTGCACTAGATAAGGGTGAATTGGCACTAGCTGAAGTGGCAAAGAGAAAGGCTAATGACATTGATGCAGAATCAATAACTACTGGAATTGGTAAGAATTAATGGTGTTCAAAAGCCCTTTTTGTTTTAATCAATATTTGTCCTGTAGAACATGGTGTTACATTTGTAGGGGGGGTTATTGTTTTGATTGCACTGTTTCCTTTAAAGTGAGACCATATTTTTATTTGTAACTAAAGAACATTCCTAACTATAAAAGGAGCCTTATAAAAATAACTTAGCTTTGCCTTTCAGTACCCATGTGAGAATAGTTATGAAGCAAGCAAGATTTATGCTATGGCTATATAGAAAAGTTCAGGCTGTACAAATTGAACTGAGGGCAACTGAAAATTGTTGTTCATATCAACATTAAAGGCCAGGTATGACGATCTCATTCACTTCTAAATATTTGCTGGTGCTCACTGTGCAAATAGGTGGTCTCACATCCAGCATTAAAGCTGTGGCAGCATTCAGGTGGAACCTTTACTGATGTGAACTTAGGCTTTAAAGCAGCAGCTTTGCGTGTGGTGTGATTCTCACCATTCTGTGAGGAACATCAATGCCAAAGTTGGAGTGTTAAATTAATAGCTAAAACATGGACAACTTTTCAGACAGGGGAACTCATAACTCATTCACTTTCTCCTTGTGTTTCTTCTGAATTGACATGAAGAGATGTTTACAAACACATTAGACCATTCTGTCTTCATGCCTTATAGCATGAGCCAAGCAGGAGGTGTCCATGTCTAGGAAGCTGACCTCCAGAGAAAACAGACAAAGGGGAAAAATTAAAAAACCCACAAAATATTTTTATAAAATATGTACAGTTCTGTTTTTCTTATTCTTCTGCATCTTTGAATATTAGAGGAAATCTCTGAGCTTTTGTCGTTGTCCTATGCCAAGAAGTAGAAGATGATTTCTTAATCAGAGTCACAAAACCTTTGAGATCCTGGGTAACATAGGATTATTTTAGAACTGTACATCTCTGTGTTTACCCAGAACATACAAGCAAATGCTACTCCAGTACACATAAATGCATTTATGTGGCTACTTGTATAGATTGCATAAACCCATGACTTTCAAGACTATGCAACAGAGAATCACCTCCTTCCCCTTACAGCGGAGTAGGAATCAAGCAGTGTGTTCCCTGAACTTCTTTTTTGGATTGTTTCATTTTCATGCTCAAGTCACTTCAAGCATTTTTTCCACCACAGCTGGGCCTTTGGGCAAGCCCTTTCACCACTAGAATTCAAAAAAAGGGCAGGTCATTCCTTACTGGGCACTCTTTAAGGTGTGCAGTTACAGCTCCCTTACTTTCTCTTCTTTTACTTCTTAGGTGTTTGGCCACTGCACTAAATATAACTGAGGTACCTAGGACTTGCACCTGACCATTATCTGTTCTCTGACACTTAATCCAGAAAATCTAAGCTCTAATATGTGTCTTCATTTCATTTCTTGCACACTACCTTTATTATTAGATTTCTGAATTTAGACTGTTTTTAAATTTACTGAGAGCCTTTTGTAGTATTGTAGACACATATGCAGGGAGAGGGACAGGAAAAAAAGCTGAGGCGATCACAAATGTCTTACTTGCATCTCAAATGTAATACACGTGTTACTGTAATTCATTATACGTAAATGTTCAGGCACACAGTCTTCCCCTCCTCCAGATCAGCCCTACAGTTACCTCTGCAATGCCCCATTACCATAAATTATTAAAGTCATTTTATATGATGGAGTCTTTTGCTGAATAATTGACTATCAGGGTGATTTAATATACTTTTCAATGCCCCCATGGAAATATTCTCACTGCAATTCAGTCTCTAAACAGTAATCAATTTGCATCCAATTCATTTTATATGAAAATAATCAGGAATCTCCCATGAGTTTATTTCACTGCAGATTGGATCTCACCTTAAACATGTGAAATCTCAGCCACAGGTTTTCTTTTAATAGTTTATTGCAATGTCCTTTCTTTATGATGTTATTATTTTATAAACTGTTGTTGGCCAAACTGATGACATGAGGGATGAACTTTGTGGACCCAATGAAAACAAAAGATAACAAGTGCTTTATATAGAAATTGCTATATTGTTTTACTATTTTGAGAGTTTTAAAATGCAGTTTCAAACAAGTCTCTGTCCCCTAATCATTTCGCAAGCCCAGTCCTCTTCATCTAGTCTCTGTTCTCTGGAGCCACACAGTTCACCAATGGTCCCTTCCCAGATCAATCCTCAAACTTATTGAACACCCACTTCAGGCTTCTACAAGAAGGCAGTAACCTAAGCAAACAGAGGGAGCCAAGTGCAGTCAGTGATCTTGAGGTTATACTGGACACCTCTCTAAAGCGTATTTCAAATCTATAGATATTACAGTATAATATTTAATTCTAAGTAGTACAAAGGCAAACCACTCTCATATATCTGATGAAATTTCCTGTGGTAGCCCATCCCCAAAACTCAGCTCAGCAGTACTTGACAATAAGATGAGTCAGTGCTCCTGGCTGTTTCTCAAGCCTTTCAGAGTGCTCCATCTTGCTCTAGATATATTTAATTCGTCATTTCTGTGTACAGGGCTCACTTAAACAAGTGAGCTTGCTTTCAAACTCAGACTTCAAGAAAAGTTTCAAGTTCCTACAAATAATGCAGAATGACAATATAATTTCATCTGAAATTTAGACATCATCCAGAGTTCTATAATCATTTGTAGATTCCTCACATATATCAAGATTTGTCTCAAGATAGAACTAAAAATAGATTATTTTGACATTTTCTGATGTTTGGCTTTTCTCAGTTCATTACATGGTTCTGGTTTGCTAGACACCATTTTGAAGGAGCCACCTCAAAGCTAAAGATGTCTATGGGCTTGTGGTAAAAACACCTGTAGACCTCCAGAGCACAATAGTTTGGTGAGAATATTGCTGGGCAAGATGAAGTGTCATGTGAATACGGTTTTGGCAGAACCAGATATTTTGTTCATATGATTAAAATCTTCTAAAGAAAATTATTCTCATAAGATTTTATGTTTGACAGCCTGTGAAAATGCATCTTGAGGGATGAGAAGATTGAAGTAATGGTACCGTACAGCTCAGAAACAGCATTAGCTGTCTCCTTATTCCCTCCTATTTGATCAGCAAACCACTGGCCATAGATACTGTGGTTTCCTTTGCCAAAGATTTTCTCTTGTGTTATTTCTGTTGTAGACCCATGAGTCCCTTAGTGAGGTCAGGGAGTTATTTAGCCTTGCCTAAAATATATGCTGAACACCTCATTTCACTTGATTAAAAGAGAGAATATTTATTCAGTATTGACACTATGTGTAGTTTACTAATAAATTCTGTTTGTGGGTGTAACCTGGCATACGCTCTCCTGGAACAGTATTGTCTGTGGTGGTAGAGTGTGTCTGTTCAGTGCTGTAAACTGGAGGTTGCTAATGTAAAACTTGAGTTGCAAAGAACTGACACAGCCTGTTAAGAAATGCCATAACTAATGATGATCATGGAGGTAAAGAACTCAGCCCTTCAGACATCATTGCTCAATGAATATCCAGTGGAGAGCATATGTAGGCAGTGTCAGAAAGTTTCCCAAGGCCAACTTCCAACAAATTACATTAGGGTCTAGCAAGATGATTTTAACCTTCAAATCAACAGCTTTCACCCAAAAGGGATTCATGTTGTAACAAGACAGATAACTGCTGCATAGTTGAAAGGCAAATCGGGGAACCTTGTATTTCTACTTGGAATTAAATTCAGAATATTAGTAACACTAATGTTTAGGCAACACTTCTAACAGATATTTTAACGAAAACAGGTATTTGCATTGTTCTGAAATGCTAGATGTGCCTTACTAGCCTTTTGGTAGCTCACTGATGCCTTATGAAAGCACTTGAGATTTTTCCATTTAAAATAGAATTTTAAAATATTTCTGAAAAATTCCATAGTGTTTGAAAGTGAAATAGGAAATCTTATCAGTTCTCACAAAGACTGAAGTCTAGCTTCCCCTACTGTTTATAAAATGACATTCAAAATGTAGGGACCCTAAGTGTTTCACCTTATTGGTAAGGACCATCACCAGTTTGAACCTTAAATGGAGAATTGATTCATTTCATCTTAGTTTTGTGGTTGTGTTTTATATTGAATGGCTTGCATGTTCTTTGTGATAATTAATAATGGCACATGCTATGATGTTTTGTCTTCCATGTGGTATATCTGAGATACCAGTCTGGACTTGCATACAGTCTGCTACCTCCAAATCACTTATGATTTACTCAGTTCTTCCCCTATTCCTGGCAGTCCCGGGGAGCCTACTTGCATTTCAAGACCATATTTACAGTTGTCCCCCTGTGTTTGTAACCCTCCGTGGCCCTGCATTAGGCCAGTTGGAAACATTTTTCCTCTTCTGATCCACAGCGTCTCTTTCCATCTCTCAAGCAATAGACTTCTCCCTCACATGCACTCTATGATTCTGATGGCAAAACCTTCATTTCCTGCTCTTCCTTTACACATGCATCTTTCTCTTGTCATCTTGGGTTCTTCACTTCGGCCATAACAACCCCATGTACCGCTATC